>BCLF01000024.1:472780-492275 GCA_001602275.1 Zoysia japonica | reverse complement strand
AGCGGTGACGACGGCAGCGTGCGGTGCGACGGCGGCGCGGTGACGACGGAAGCGTGCGGTGCGGCGGCGGCGCGGGAGGCAGGGAAGGGGCGGCGCGGCGCTGGAGGCGGGCAACAACGACGGCGGCGTGCTGCGCAGCTGTGGCTGGCTGATGCGGCAGACGGGGCAGCGGGCCGGCGGCGACAGAGCAAACACGTTATTATTTTTTGCCCCTGAAATCAAGTTTCCCTATGAATTTAAAACTGTAGGGAAAAAGAAGTCCCCTACGAAAATGTGCATTCTCTACGTCTTTCCCGACAACCTTTCCCCTAAAGTTCTTTCCCTATTAAATTTTGTAGGGAAACAACATTTCCTACGATTTTGAGCAGTTTCTCTATGGTTTTCTACGGTAGGGAAAGTTGTCGTTTCTAGAAGTGTCTTGCAAACCTTGCAATACTCTAGTTGACACACACTCCAAATTGTCGGGAGATGGTCCTTCAGTTGTTGACTCAACGCACTATCGAAGTCTGGTTGCTGCACTGCAATATCATTTGATGTTCGCCATCCCCACATCGCTTATGCAGTCCAACAAGTATGCTTCTATATGCATGACCCACGATAGTTGCGTCTCACTGCATTGAAACGCATATTGCACTATCTTCAGGGAACTCTGTCCTTCGGCCTCACTCTTTGATGCTCACCACCGACCGAGTTGGTTGTCTAGTCGGATGCAGACTGGGCGGCTGTCCAGACACTGTTCAACATCCGGTTATTATGCAAAGTCTTTGTTGTGATAATTAACTTGGTCCCTTGGCCCTTTAAGGTGCTGAGGTGGAATACGGGGCAGTATCTAATGGTGTCATTGAAGCTTCCTGGCTGCCGGCTGCCAACTTCTATGAGAGCTTCGCCGCTACTCCCTTCAGTAAGCTACAATCGCCTGTTGTGATAACATCGGTGGAGTGTACCTCTCTACCAATCCGGTTCAGCATCAACACACCAAACATGTTAAGATTTGCTTGCACTTCATCCCAGATCATATAGTCCTTGGACAAGTCCAGGTTCTCTATGTCCCAATGACATTTCATTATGCCAACATCTTTACCAAGGGTCTCCCGTCGACTGTGTATCATGAGTTTTGATATAGCCTGAATGCCAGATGTTGTCGATCATACTGCAGGGGTGTGTTAGCATGTATTTTTATGAGGCTTGAGGCCCAGCCCATTGTGAGTGCCGGCCCTGCCATATAATGTAACATGTACATTTCCTGAGATAATCAATCAAGTTTACAGAAACATCACCTTAATTAGCTAGAACTGGCTACGCCTAGAAGAAAATGCTTCCTATTTTCTAACATACGATACTATGTGACCTATGAAAATGCAGATTTTGGTATTAAATTCAGTTTATACGCATCAAGACAAATATATATAAAAATTGCATAAGAGTGTGGATTAAGATGACTTAAATAATTTGTGGGAATAAATCATGCTATTATTTTGTTCACGTATCAAACAGAGAAAGTTAATATTTCAAGGAACATGATATAAACCTTTTTCTTTAAAGAAACCATAGTCTGTATTCCTCCATCCAGGTAAGCTACAAGGTTCGAGTAGTAAAGATGCCATATCGTAGGAAAAGGGCAGAAAAGGTATCTTGCCGCATAAGGAATGATAAAGTTTGATATAGTATCAAACTTTGTCAGGACCTCTTTGCTTTTGATATTTGCATTCTTTTTATGTACTAGTAGCTAGTTAAATGATTTACAACCGACACCATACTAAAGATGGTGTGGTTCACCCAGGAATCGACAAAGCAGTGCATCCAATGTGGTCGCCAACCAGTGTTCAAAATGTGTGACCTAAAATAAGGTCTCATTTGGAACACAGGAATTTGATTACCCAAAAACGAAAAAGGTATAATACCGAAACAAAACAATACATATAATATTGAAAATTTCATTACACAAATTTGATAAAAAAAGGATTTGAATTTTGAATTCCTTGTTGAAGGCTTTAACTCAAAAATTACGAGGGAAAGGCAACAAGGGATCTCGAGCACCCTAATATTAAAATAATTTTGGAAAATACGCAAACCGATTTCTACATGTTAGCAATGCCAGTCATGAGAATCGACCATACTGACAAATAGTTACCCGTGTACGAGAAATCCCAAAATTCATGAATATTGATGTTTTATGGGTTAATTGAAAACAATTCAAAGTGCCGAATGGTGTTTTATTAGCATCTAATTATCCAAGTTAAGCTAAAATTACACCTGAAATTGTCAAGTATAAAATATATATGTGGAGGGGTGGACGAGTGGTCCTGACACGTAGTGGTTATCTTTGTGATTTGCTGTAGGAATAGTTCCGAAATAAAGTGCACCTAGAAACTAAAGCACGTTAGGACCAGCGGATCCTGTTTTATGACAATGCCAGATTGGCAAAGCCCAAACCTGGTTTGAATCTCAGAACAGTTTGTTAATTTGCTCTGACTGGATATGATACCCTATGTCGTTCAGTGAAATTCCTCTTTGACATCTTGAAACAGAGTGAAAAATTCCGAAGGGACAATAGAAGCACATCATCAACTTGACAATAATGTTTGGCCATCAATTTATAAAACTTCATATTAGTTCAATAATATAAATTACTCATCTTTATATATTAAAGCGCAAGCGTTCTCTCAACCCTCGTTGCGCCACGTCACCGTAAAAAATATTAACCGTCCGATTAAAATCTAATGGTAGAAAAAAATTCTTTCCCCGGTCAACATAGGAGCGTGTTTCTACTCGGCGGGAGCAGACATAAACGGCCGTGCCATCGCCCTAGCTTTTCTAGGTTTAACATAAATTTTGACTATGGTCATATTTAATTTTTTTATAAATTTTATATATTATAATTTGCGTTATCATTAAACTTATTTGAATCACAACTTAAAAATTTTCATATTTGAATTAATTTTTTAGATAAGTTGAGTAGTCAAAGATGATATTAAAAATCATCAGTAAACAATAATTTAGGAATGGAGAGAATATATGATAGTACACATGGACAATGGCATAGATATAAGAAATTAACTGTAACTGTTTTGTTAAATCAAATTTATTTTTGCTATAGATTCAATAGAACTATTCCAAAAGATATAGTAAGAGAAGTTCTTATAAATTTATTCTACTTCTATGTCTTGCAAGTATATGCTACAATTAAAGATCTTTATATGTAATAAAAATATATATTTAGATAACTTAAATTGTTTTATCTCCTAAAAATGCTCCTTGATTACTATGAGAACTAAGATTCAATCTCTTTCCCGCTTACAACTCCGGTCTAATAAAAAAAAAATAGTAGACCTGAACGCAATGTTTTAATCAAACATTGCCAATATAAATTAGAAATAATTTTAAATTTATTAAGTTACAAAATTAGAAATAAATTTTTTTAAAAATACTTTCTTAAAAGTGTACCGACGCTACTTTTTATTAAATATTTTATAGATAACAAGGGTCATACATAACTTTGAAGACCACGTCGACAACTTTTTTTTAAGACCGGAGTATATGTTTATGGAACTTTGTAATCCATGTCAAGGCAACTATACTTCTATTTGTTAAATAATAAATTTAAAATATACTGTTTCAACTAGAGGTGCATAACAAAAACATACACGAAAAGCGCGGTAATTGTCGCACAGATTTTCTAGTGTGTTCCTAAATTGCTATCACCGTTGACTTCTAACGTCAACTTTGCCTTTTCGTCTTATTAAAAAAAGTTTGATGAATATTACATATGTTGATACTTCGCTTTATCATTAAACTTGTTTGAATCGTGAGCTAAATTTTACATATTTGAATTAATTTTTTTATAAGCCAAATGGTCAAAGTTTTTTTTTTCTGAAATGCACAAATGATCAAAGTTGATGTTAGAAGGCAACAGCGATAATAATTTAGGAACGGAGGAAGTATAATTTTAGACTCATTGTTCAATATATTAATATACTACATGTTTTTAGATTATATAAATTTTTAAGTTGATGGATAAATATTGTAATTCCAACAACCATTTGCAATATGCTATTTTACAAAAGTAGTGGATAAGGAAATGGTATTTTGAAATAAATTGTTCCGTAGTGTGGTGCCGCTGCTGTCCGGTAAGACTCCTATTGATTTGATGAGCTGAACTTTGCAGCTATATAGGGAGTCATCGATAATGTATGACTTCCTAAACACGTACATCTTTATTTCTGGCAGCGGTAGTTAAATTAGGTGGATATACTTTCAAAAAAAAGTCTTTTTCAAAAATTAGGTGGAAATATTCAAAAAAAAAAAAGCGTTAGTGAAAATATTTTTGGTGCAAAACTCCTATAAAATTGCTTTTGGGGGTACGCATGATGAAACAATTGACAATAAAATATGCTCTCTCCATTTCTCAATTGTTGTCACTGTTAGCTTCTCGCATTAAATTTAACTATTCGTTTTGTTAAAAAAAATCATAAATATCATATATTTTGTTATAATTTGATTTATCGTTAGAGTTATTCGAATCACAACATAAATTTTACAAATGAAACTAATTTTTTTTGAATAAAACAAATGGTCCACATAATATTACAAATCAACAGCTATAACAATTTAGGAACAGTGAGGGTAATTGTTTATATGAAAATCGAGACATGGTGCTGATTGACTAGGTTCTTTGAGTGTTTAACCACCAAAGAAGCTGGTTTTCTTCGTTACGATGCTGTATGGTCTCCGATTGATAAATGTGTGCCGCTTAGACCCAGAGACGTACTCCTCCCTAACATCTTCCCTTTGCCCCAGCAACATCATGGGTTCGGATAACAGGAGGGGAAATTTCTTGGCCAGTAACCTGCCGTACTGCAGCGACGGAAATGTGGGTGCCTCCATCTACAACATCACTGCTCCCTATACCGACGACACCAACAAGGCGTCAATAATCGGTACCTCCATTACCATGTTCACGCTCAGCATGCTCTTCTTCAACCTCACCATGTTCCGGCAAATCGGACCCAGCATCCGTGTTGCCCGCTCCGCCGCGATCTCCCTCTTCCTTCCTATCATGTCATACCTCTTCTCCGAGGCCAAGAACGCCGCCGGGGCTATCGTGGCCACGTCGACCATTGTCACAGAGATCATGCCATTGGAGCTTCCGGCGCGGGCACGGCTGATCCTCACGTGGATGCTCCTCGTGGAGCTCCTTCGCAAGAAGACGGAGGCCGTGTGGGTGCCCAAGATGGGTTACACCAGCACCTCCGAGCAAGCCGCCCGCATCACGTGGCTGGGGAGCCTCGTGTTCTCGAACATCAAGAGCCCAGGCCGACGGGCTGTGTTCGGAGTCATCTGGGCCGTTGCAGTCGCCAAGATGGCGCAGAGGTTCGTCATCAACCAGGTCATCAGACGTTCCTTCCCCGCCGGCCGAAACCCGGAGATCATCGGCGCATATACACAGAAGATTCCAAAGCCGAGGTGCTGCAACTCCTGCGAGTTCGCCGTGATGGGCGAAGAGAACATCGAGAGGAGGACCGGTCCTAATGGCTACGTTTTAGTCATTCCTCAAGGCACCAACTTGGACAGCGTAATAACCATACGGAAGATCTGGAGAGAAGGAGAACTACCGAAAGAAGCAAAGAACCTTTGCCTGTCCTTTGCGTTGCACAAGCTTCTGCGCCGGCGGTTTGAGGGCCCTACGGGGGGAGACTACCCCAGCTACGACATGGAGACCCAGGCCTGCAAAGCCCTCGTCGACAAGCTTTGCCGCTGCCACGACCACGACGAGCGCCGCCGCAATGACGAGCTGTTCTGCGTGATCGCCGACGAGGTGAAATTTCTCTGCGAATGCTACCACAGCTTCGAGCCCGTCGTCCTCGCGAGCCCATTCTTCCTCGTCGCCAACTACTTCCTGTTCCCCGCTGCCGTTGGCTGTGTGTGTCTCCTGACCGTCGTAGCCGGCGGCTATGGTGACGTGCGGGGGACGTTCTACAGCATCAGGACCGACAACTACGTCTTGTCGTTTGACGTGGTGAAGACGGTCGTCTGCCTCTTGCGGAAGGTCCTTTTCTCGCCGCCGGCGCTTCTATCCGCCGTCGAACTCTGCATCACATTCTTTCTCTTCGTCGTCTACTTCTACGAGGAGTTGTCCGAGTTCTTCGTCTTCCTCTTCTCCAATTGGTTCGTGGTGTCGCTTGTCAGCAGCTACGTCAAGTCCGCAGGCAAAAGCAGCTACCGCTGCGTCATTGCTTCGTCAATCCGCTGCATCCTTTTTGTACGCAGATGGTTCACAGAACGTGAAAACGTTCTGCATCTTAGGCAGCTCAACCTGACGAGGACAGCTTTTTTCTGGATGCCGGCGACACTGCGACGATCACCATTGCCGGCAGCAGCCAAGGATTCCCTCATCAAGCATCTCACGGACTGCATCAGCAAAGGTGGAATGGTGACCCTTGGCAACAGCACGGCGTGGCAGTACACGGCGCACCAGTCCTCTGAATGCGGAGACCAGCAGAGCATCGCACAGGTCATCCTCACATGGTACATAGCTACTACCATTTTACAGGCGAAGCATCAGCAGCCAAATGGAGCAGCCGATGGTGATCAGAGTCGCATCGCGGCGATAACGCTATCTCGGTATTGTGCTTACCTGGTAGCCTTTCGCCCGGAGATTCTTCCGAACGATTGGAACGACACGCAGCATGTGTACAGGACCATGGTCTGGGATCTAACGAGGAGGCTGGGATTCTGGGGCAATTACTGCTTCTTACCGAAGCGAACCTGGTTAGAACGGATGGGGAGGACCGTCTCCGTCGCCGGCAATGGTAAAAAAGAGGGCAGCGCCGTGGAGGAGGGAGTTGCTCTTGCGGCGGCACTCGAGTCGGCGATGAGCAACGACAGCGAGGAGAGTATCTGGAAGGCGTTGACTGAGCTCTGGGTGGAGCTCGTTGTTTACATTGCTCCTGCGATGTCCGAGGAGGCGAACCTTCAGGGACACTACGCCGCGCTGCTGGAGGGCGGAGAGTTCATCACCCTTCTCTGGGCCTTGACAACGCATTGTGGCGTCAAAAGGCCAATCGTCACATCCACGGCAGGCGCATAGTGTGCAAGGTCTTACTTGTAAACTTAGTAGCAACGTGTGGTGCAGCAGCGAAACAGTGCATGTGTAATCTATCATTTTATGAATTTACAAATCTATTATACCCTTTGCCACAAAAATAGGAAGAATTTTCATGACTACTTTCAATGTATTTTACATCTGTATTGTTAAGCTAATATGTACTAGATGCTTTTAGACAGTAAGATTTTAAAAGGAATACCCATTATTAATCTCGAATGCTTAGGAGATCATTTCATTAAGGAGAAGAGAAACCAAAGTACAAAAGACCTAGTGAACATCACACAACTACAGATAAAAAGCTCAACGACCATGAGAGCAAGGACTGCATCTGTGAAGCACCGGCCATGCACCAAAAGGCAGCTTCCTGGTCAATTGTCCAGAGAACTGAAGTGACGTCCGGCCGAGCTCCATTAAAAACGCAATCATTGCAATGTTTCCAAATTACCCAACCGACAAGGATGACAAGGGTGTTAAATCCCCGCCTGAGCTCCTTTGGGAGGGAATACCTCGCCTCGCTCCACCAACTAGAGAAATGCTGGACTGTGGCCTGTGGGGCGGAGAAGCTGAAGCCAAGGCGCTGTAAGACCAAGAACTAGACCTGCCTAGAGAAGACACAGGAGAATGTGATGAATTGACTCATCCTACAAGCTGCAGGATGCCGCAAGTTCCATTTCGCAAGTCGATCGGCTGCCCAACATCGATCATTGATAGCCAGCCACACAGCCAAGGGTACCCAGTTCTTCCAAATCCTCTTCCAGGGTGCGAATTTGATCATGCCAATGAAGAAGGCTGCATAAGCCGACTTGCTCAAATAATCCCCAGACTGGATGAAGCACCATACATGATGATCAGCAGGGTCCGGTTGTAGATGAACCTCCTCGATCAAGTCCCAACCCCGAAGGTAATCCACTAGAACTTTTACAGTAAGAGTGCCTCTTAGATCAGTCGTCCAGGCTCTATTTGTGAGGGCATGTGACACTGTTCGCTGCTTGATATATAGCTCTCTTCGGAATGGTGGCGATTAGATGAGGGGCAATTTCAGATAAGGACTTGCCATCCAGCCAGCTATCCGTCCAGAACTTAGTCGCCAACCCATTACCCACCTTAGAGAGCACTGCCGCATGAAACATGGCTCAGGCATTGCACGGCACCTGAACCGATAGTCCTTCCCAAGACCGTGAGACAGCCGTTTTCTCCATCCAGAGCCAACGTAAACGAAGAGACCAGTTCAGCACCTCCAGATTGTGAATGCTGAGTCGACCATACTGTAATGGCCGCTGAACCCGATTCCAGGTCACTAAACAGCTTCTGCCATTTGCTGCCTCTCGCCCTTTCCAAAGAAAGCTCCATCGGATCCTATCAATAGCTTTGATAACCCATTTAGGCAGATCAAGCACTGACATCAAATAAATAGAACTGCTGTAAGCACTGTTTTGACCATGATTAGATGCCCTGCCCTATTCATAAGAGAGGCCTTCCAATGTGGGAGATAATCAGTGACCTTGTCAATAAGCAATTGGAAATCAGCCTTGGCTGGTTTCCGAACCAAGAGGGGAAGGCCCAAGTAAGTGCAAGGGAAATCTTTAACCTCACAAGGCATGATTTCTGAAATTCGCATTCTGTCCTCCTTAGTACAGTGTATTGGGATTACCGAGCTCTTGGCAATATTAGTTTTGAGACCCGAACAGTGACCAAAAACCTCAAGCAGCTGCTTGGTTAAGGTGAGATCATTTGTTGTCGGTCGTAGGAATATCACAACATTATCCACATAGAATGAGATTCGATGCTGAGCTTGCTGGACAGCCAGGGCCTGGAGAAAACCTTCCTGAACTGCATGCGCCACAAGAGAATTAAGCACATCCATTACTAGGATAACTAGCATAGGGGGCAGGGGATCTCCCTAACGAGGACCCATGTGGTGCTGGATGATATTTCCCTGTTGACCGTTCACTAAGACTTGTGTGGAGGAAGATGAGAGTAGCAAACTGATGAGATTGCACCACCACCTCTCGAACCCCAGTTGTTGCAACACCTCAAGGAGGAAGAACCATGAAACAGAATCAAGTGCCTTCGAGACATCTAGCTTCAGCAGCACATGCGGTTGCCTTTGACTGTGTAAGCATTTGGTCAATTGCTGGACCAGCAGGAAATTATCATGAATCTTTCTTCCCTTGATGAATTCACTCTGGTTGATGGCGACTAAATCAGGCAGCAATGGGGCAAGTCGGTTAGGCATGACTTTTGCTACCAATTTAGCAAAACTATGAATAAGGCTAATGGGGAGGAAATCTTTAACTTGTACTGCATCTCGCAGCTTGGGAATAAGTGTGATGAACGCCGTGTTCAGGAGCCGGAACTTGAAAACATGCCCACGCTGAACTGCAGTCAGTGCTAACATCACATCTTCTTTGATGATCTCCTAGCAAGACTTATAAAACTGCCCAGTAAAGCCATCCGGTCCCGGCGATTTCTCTAGAGGCATACTCTTAATTGTAGCCCAGACTTCTTCCTCAGTAAAAGGGGTCTCCAAAGCAGTGATATCAAAGTGATGGGAGTGAAAAGCTGGAAGATCCAGTGAGCAGTTTCTGACCTCAGCTGTCCCCAGAAGCGGGGCATAGAAATAAAAAACAGCATCCTGCTTCGCTTGCTGCCCTGTAAGAACTTGCCCCGCGTCATGAAGCTTGGTGATAAAATTCTTTTTACCGCGATACCGAGCTTGCTGGTGGAAAATTTTTGTATTTGCATCACCTTCTTTCAAGTAGAGAATCCGGAACGCTTCCATGCAATGGTGTGTTCCAGAGAAGCTAGTCCCAAACAGAGATGTTTGAGCCTTTTCCGAAGCCCTTCCTCTAAAGAAAGTGATCTGTGATCACGTGCAATCTCGAGTTGATGGACAATCTCCTTAGCCATACTAAGCTGCACCCTGATGTTGCCTGTTTTTCTTTGAGACCAGCTCTGCAGGCCTCTTGAGAGCCGCTGCAGCTTTAAGAACAGGCGCTCCACTGAACAGGAGGAGCTGTTCATGGCAGCCCAATTCTGCTGCACCGCCTCTAAAAAACCTGGGAGTTTAGGCCAGAAACTCTCAAAATGAAATCTTCTTTTCCCCTTGGTGTTCACCTTCAAGCCCAGGGTCAGCAGGCAATGGTCAGACACTACCGAAGCCGCACTCTGTAGGATGGCTTCAGGGAAAATCTCATCCCAATCCGAGAAACAGAATGCCCGGTCCAGCCTAACAAGGGTAGGGGACAATCTTTCGTTGGACCAGGTGTACTTTCACCCAATGAGAGGAATCTGTTTCAGGTCCGAGTCATTAAAGAATCTTCTAAAATTCCCCATCATCGCCCGGTTCAGATTATGATTGTTCTTGTCTTCTGCTTGGTAGATGAGGTTAAAATCCCCAGACACAAGCCAAGGACCAGCGCACAAGGAGCGAATGTCTCTGAGCCATTGAGGAAAGACAACTTATCATCATCACTTTGAGGCCCATACACGCCTATAATCCACCAGTTACGATCTTCTTGCTCAGCAATTTGGATGGAGACCGAAAAATTGTTCACACGAGTGTTGATAACAATACAAGAAGATTTCCACAATCCCACCGCCATTACCATCAGCTGGAAGAGCAACGTGCTGGTCATAGTTGGAGCCAAACACTGACAGAAATAAGTGCTGGTTGAGCACCGCGACCTTTGTTTCCTGAAGGAACACTAGATCCGCATTAGCTGCCAGAATTACATCCCCCACCGAATTACGGCGACTATGCTTGTTTAGGCCACGAGCGTTCCAGATTAAAAAAAAAAAGAGGCTGGATCCAGTGGGGAAACAGAAAAAGAGGCGACCCAGTCAGGTTCAGCAGGCTGAGGCTAGCCAACCGCCGGAAGAATCTTGCTCTTCAGACCCAGGCGTCCATCCAAAGATCGCTGTCAAGGCCACAATATGATGGGAGGGGAGAGGTTGCTCGAAAAGCTTGCTGTAAGCATCCTGTGCTAATTGCTTTTCAACTTCTCAATGCAAGAAGAGAGGCCCAGGCTTTCGATCACCCGTCGTTGAGCATCGTTGAGAACAGGTCCTGGCAAACAGGGAGCAGCCCCGCTACCCGCCTACTGTGACGTGGGGCTGTGCATGCAGTAGAGGCCTTGACCTTTCCCTGCTGGAAGGTAGGGATGGGGAGCAAGCAATCCACCAATTTTTTCAGCTGATCCACAAAAATTTCGGAGGCCACAGAAGATGCTGGAGGGGCAGGAGCACGCGACGGGGCCGTGTTTGAAGAACGTCAAGCATAACACTTTGTTCCCAAGGTGATCCACCGACAAGGCCCTCAGATCAGGCCTTGCAACGGGAATCACCTGGACAATGTTCAGGGTCGCTATGACGGGTCCAACTGCCTCCTTCTGGGCTGCGTCACTTTGCTCCAATGTGCATGTGCTGTGGACGTGCTGGGCCAAGAAGTCAGGCCCAGAGGCAGTGTGATATTGAGCAACAATATCTAAATAGTACAACATGAGTGATAATATAAAATAAAAAACTAATTAAGTCTTACAATAAAGTTCAAGTAGTCTTAAGAGAGGTAAATTTAAAACAGAGTTTAAAACATACCAGGAGTGACATGAAAGAGATACGACAGTTTCCTAATATGAAATATATCTTGCCCTAAGACATGCTTCACTCCTCGCGACCGGAGTTCGGTGAGGAGGGAACCGGTTCACAGGATCAGTTCGCAGAAGCCTCACCTTCCCGCACTCTTTGGCCGCAACAGCTACACCAGCTACCTGCAGAAAAAGCTACACACACAATAAAAAGGAAAACAACAAACCGTGAGTACTAATTACTCAGCAAGTCTTACTCGTCAAAATTAGCTAACTACAGCTGACTCTTAAGCATGAGAGGCTGACTCAGAAAATGCCCATTTGCATAAAATATGACACTAATAGTGAATCTTTACTTTCAAGTTTTAGTAGTTAATTAATTACAAAGAAGAATAAATTTAATTTGCACTATCATCTACTACAATCATGGTTGTCAAACAATTACCTATAACTAAGCAAACAAATCATATTATCATTATTATTAGTCTAGTTATTACTACAACATGACACAGTGAACAAGTGATACTCGTTACTGTGAGGGGCAGCGATTATAATCGATTTGCACCAGCTGGGAACACCCGAAGTATACGACACGTGCGCGCTTCCCAGAAGTCACACGTGGCAACCTTTCACAACAATACCATAGGGTCGGTCCGACGCGCACCTCTCCCAAGCACATGGTCCTCCATGCGATCACCGTGCCGGGTGCATCTACAGTTAGATTAAGGTTTTTCTCTATTCTCTGCCGAAAGAGAGGTAGGGTTACGTCCAACCGCTACGGTATCGAGCTACATCAGTTTCTTGGGCCCCATGTCCCTAGTATGCCTTCAGTATAATTCAAACTTACTCAACAGGGCCACACTCGAATTAGTCCTTAACCGACATAGACGGGGCTACCACCGCGAAGGCCCAATCTTCTCAAACCCGCCTATACTCTATCTCCGCCCGGTCTCAGGTTTATTCAAGTATGGGATAAAGTCTAACCTATAATCTCGTCAATGAGGTTTCTCATTCACTCGACTTCTACCATTGATTAGAACTCATAGCCTAGCTCTACATCGAGTTACCTGTACTAATATATACTCAATAAGGATAATTGGTACTATCATGCATTTTCAGGTTCCATACAACTCCTTCAACTTAATGCACAATACATTAGCTATACAATACAGAGTGATAAAATAAAAATTTAAAACAGGGTTAATGCACCGGGCTTGCCTTCGATTTGCTGAGAGTTAGCACAAACAAGAGGAAGGTTTTCAGCGACGGACGACTCTGGAGCGATCAGCGCTAGAATTTGTCCTTTCACGACGTTTCCTATATGTGTGAAGTGATATGCGAGTGCGATTAGTTATGCATCTAAAGATATCTAATATTTTTCTTGCCATCGCATGTGACAAGGATGCTCACATGCGATGATATGCTTATGAATGCATATGAAAAGGAGGAATATGAGATGATATGACAAGAAAAATATGATGCTAATTTCATGAAAAGGAACTTTATTAGACTAAGGTGCTACTGGAATTTATATGAAAAGATTTCTAAAATAGATTCCTATACTATACTAAATAGTTTATAATAGGGAAGATTACTTCTAAATTTTCTCAATATGGTTCTTGAAGGCATAAACTACAATTTTAGTTGCTCAAAATATTAACCAGGCTATAAACTAATTTTGGGACCAATTTTATAATTTATTGCAATATTATAAATTTCTAATGAATTAATTCGTATCTAAGAGTAATAGATTATTTATAAATAATATATAAATGTATAAATTCTAAGTAACTCTATGATGACCTATACTAATTAATAGAACCTAATTATGCATTTTTCACATTTTTAATATGCAGGAAAAATGATGATATGCCGGTATGTGCAATGCATTTTGTTTAATTTTTAAAAATAATTCTAATGCTGAAAATGAAACTTTGGAAGTTCTAAAATATTCTACATGATGAGAGGATTCCAACTGTATATTATTTGTAATTTTTGGAGTTCATATGAATTTTTTATGATTTTTGGTAGATAATACAAATTTATGAACAATTAACAATTAATTTCGCAAAATAGAATAACATTTCGGCCCACTGCGGCTTGCTGGCCGTGCGCGCAGGGCCAACCAGCCGTGTCGCTCGCGCGCCCGGCCATGACGGGGCTCTCGCTGGTGGCTCGCCGGCGTAGCATTCGGCGACGCAAACCTCACGAAACTCGGCACTAAAATGACCACCAGGACTTCACGAACTTGGTGGGTGGGTCACTGACCGAGAGTTCTCACCAGAAAGCGGTTGTCGACGGCAAGCGGCGGTCGACGAGGTTCGGCGAGCTCGTGCGGGCACTGAGGTCGACGGGACTCAACTTGGAAAGCTCCTGTAGGTTCACTGGAACATAGAGAAGGCCGAAACAGGTGTTGACGGCGCGGAAACCGGCTGGAGGAGGGGCATCGTCAACGAGGTCGTGGGGTCCGGCGACGGTGGCGAACGAAACTCTGGAATTCTGTTCGAAGGGTCACAACATCGGTCGATTCACTCCCCCCAGAAGAAGCACTACAGGCCTAGCAGTGTTGATCACAAAGGAATCAGACGGAGCTCACTGATTTTAGGCGGGTTCGACCGGAATGCGGCGGTGACCCGAAGAACTCGAACAATTGGAGAACCTCGAAATCCGCGAGAGCTAGAGGGCTACGGGTCGAGCTGAGGTGCAGTGAGGTTTGAGGAAGGGAGAGCGCGGCTTCTCGCAGCGGTCAAAGGCCGCAGCGGCTCGGCCAGAGTTCCCCGACGGTGGCGGCACAGGGAGGTGAGTGGCGCGCTAGAGAGGAATAGAGAATGCGAGCGAGGGAGCTGGGAGAGGGCGTGACCTGGGGTAGCATTCGCCTCAGGCTCGGCGGGCACGTCATAGGAGGCGTGGCGTCCATGCACGGAAGCGTCAAAGGGGGGTCGGCGGCACCTGTACTGCACGCTGGCAGATGGAGGTTGGGGAAAGGGCGGCGTGAGGCTGACAGGAGGGTCCCACAGCGTTTTCCAATTTTTCGAATTTTAACGGATTTTCAGTGCACCCTTCTGTGTTTTAGACTCGAAATGCACCCTTTCCGAGCTCCAAAAATTCTGAAATTTGATAGGCTGGTAGATCTTTTGAAAAGGAACAACTTTTATTTTGGGTATAAGTTCAAAATCGAAATAAATAAAATGATATTAAATTTTAAATACAGGTTAGTTTTTAAAGGAAAATAAATTATTTGAGCTTTTAAACCTCAAATTAATTTTTTTCAAAAACTTCTAAAATTCAAGTGGTTGCAAGAAATTTCAAGAGAGATTTTTGTTTCACAATATTTCATTGAAATTTTTGAGCTCACGTTTTGAATTTAAAATTTTAAATTTGGGACCAATTTAAAACTAGGTTTAAATTCCTTCGAGCTCGGATTTTCAGAAATTTCGAATTCGAATGGAGTGTCTTATTATTCGGAGACACGTAGTGTTACAGGCAGGCTCCATAGCCGCTCCTCCCAGCTCCGTGGGCGGGAAACAAGGCGGCCTGATCCGGATGCTGCACAGGATGTTCCTCGGATGAGACAGGGCGACATGGAGTAAAGGCTGGAGGCACCTCAACACCCGGTCTTCCATCCATAAGAGTCGCACCAACCGCAGGGACCGAGGAGCTAGCCACCTCTTGAATGCTTAGTGTCGGCTTCAAGGCGTCACGGCCTGCAGGGGGGCCTCCAAGGCGACGCCCGCCGCAGTCGACAGGTCCTGGTTCGCCACATGTCCGCGGCTGGTAGGCTCGACGCCCAACCGTGCATGCACGGAGAGATGCTGGCCTCCATCGTGGCCGACAGCAGCCGCCGCGGACGAGGAGATGGAGCTGTTGGCGAAGTCGAGCACCGACGTCGGCGAACACTGCTCCTATCGTGGCCATCTCCCGGAGGTGGCGGTGGCGGATGAAGCCCGTCCTGAGGTCAACGGAGATCGACCAAGGACACGGCAATTTGCACATGGTAAGAGAGGGCACGATTGGCCAGAGGTCAATCCTCATCGGCGAACTGGGGCTCCAAGATGATGAGTTCTCCTTCACCTCTGATCTGGTCCGGCCGGAAGCACCACGCCGTCAGCCGGAACACGTCACGGTGAGACAAGGTGTCCGGGTGCAGGTCACAAACCCAGCAAAAACTGTTGACGAGCTGGACGCTGGTGTTGAGCTCCCAGGCATACATCGGCACACCGTGAAGCTTGATGTCAACAAGGAACGGGAGATATGCGCCAGTGGCGAAGGCCTGCCTGGACCACCGCCGGAAATGCGCCAAGAACGACATACCCCGGAGAGGCCAGCCACCATTGTAGACTCGATCGGCTATCGACTCATCGGGTGTTTGGAGGAGGTAAACACCAGTCGAGATTCAATGGAAAACCAGGGAGCTCTCCTCACAGTCGAAACGCAAAGCAATCTCAGCTGCCAGAGGCTCCACTGTGTTAGAACTAAAACTTCACTAATCCCGTAGGATCCTCTAGCCAAATAACATGAACACAAATAATCAAAAGAGATTAGAACAGATATGACTTTTCTCATGGCTGTAGATAACCCATGTCTGCTTGACGAAGCAGCATACGGTAGATCTGCCTCCTTCTCCTCCTGAGCGGCCTGCAGGGTCGGATCAGGCCTTCAACCACCATCCACGCCTCTCTCAGATCGGTAGAGATTAGGTAGTCCTGAGTAGTTTTTCTCCTTAATCACATCATTAGGAATCAGGGTCCTTTCTTATAGGCGTGGGGCAGTTGGGACGTGCCGTGAAATGAATTAGGAAAGCGCCTTCGATCAAGGCGCGATTAGTGGTAATTACTACATTAATTACTTTCCAAATACTTAGTTATTTGACCAAGCCTGAGATCATTCCAACATTCTCCCCCTTGATCGAAAGGCTTAATCTTAACGTCCAATTCTCGATAAAGATTTTACACCAGAGTAAAGCATTGCAACAACAAATAAAATGTCATTGAAACTTCAATGCTCATAATGCATATCCTTTATTTTGAACTAGAACCTCACTTGTACTTATTGGGGAAACAGCATATACACTTATGGTCCAGTGTGCAGTTTGTTTTTATTTATCTTTATGTGCACATAGAAAAAAAACTACTTTCCAGGATCTAAATTTAAACTATAGGTTTGTCATAAATCTTTAGGCTAGCAACATAGAAATATGCCTATTGTAATTGATACTCAATATACTTATTTCTCACATAATATCTAATACTTAAATGAGCATCAACAATAACCTTTGAGCAATATACATTAAACATAAACATTAATTGATCCTGGATTCTTTCACATTGTCTTGTGTTTGACAGTACCACAAACATGTTACTCGAACAAAATTGCACTCTTACATAATAGATTGGGATAGAATTTTCTTAATCTAAGTTTCTTAAACTTAATTCAAATTTTGACATGCCCAATACACTTGCATCACTAATGATGCCTTAAGAAATTAGTTGGATCCATCCACAATACGGTTCCCTAAAAGGGTGATACTCATGTGGATTCTTATTAGAAACACCCTTTGTAACTTTAGATGACTTGTAAGGATGTCATCGAAACTCCTCATACATAGGCATGTAATACATCAGCGCTTTGCTCTTAGCGCAAATATTTTCTTAATAAGATTTCAGGACCAAAATAAGGTATACATAATTTTAGTTGACAGAGTACTAAAGATATGAGGATAATAAGAATAATATAATCACTCTGTTATGCTTTGATCTATTGAAGGTCAATAAGTGTATTTTCTAAGATATTGAGTTACTAAGAGCCCTTACAGTTGTTTAATCACTCTGTTTAGAACTAAAACTTCACTAATCCGGTAGGATCCTCTAGCCTAATAACATGAACACCAATAATCAAAAGATATTAGAACAGATATGACCTTTCTCATGGCAGTAGATGACCCATGTCTGCTTGATGAAGCAGCATGCGGTAGATCTGCCTCCTCCTCTGAGCGGCCTGCACGGTCGGATCAGACCTTCAACCACCAACCACGCCTCTCTCGATCGGTAGAGATTAGGTACTCCTGAGTAGATTTTCTCTTTAATCACGTCATTAGGATTCAGGGTCCTTTCTTATAGGCGTGGGGCAGTTGGGACCGGCCGTGAAATGAATTAGGAAAGCACCTCCGATCAAGGTGTGATTAGTGGTAATTACTATGTTAATTACTTTCCAAATACTTGGTTATTTGACCAAGCTTGAGATCATTCCAACACACTGATGTATCTCCATCGAAAACCACCGAGATGATGAGAGCGCGACGAAGCCCAAACGCTGCCCGCACTATACTGTCAGAGCGGTCGAGGATGCACTTGGCTCGCTAAGAAGGCAGAGCGGCCTCGCCAGGGACTGCCACACCGGCTGAGTTGATCTCCGGTGGTGGTGGCGGCGGAGGAGGCACGCCATCAGTAACCCCCCGATGGCGGCGGCCACGACAACATGGCCGCCTGCGACTAGGGCTCTGGTTGCCATCACTCCCTCACTCTGCCACAGAATTTGTGACATCCCAAATTTTAGAAAAAGTTTAAAAATGCGAAATTCAAAATTTTTCTAACAATAACCCTAACGCTTTCTTTCTACTTCTCATCGTCTCTTCTCTTTCCTATTTCAAAAGGCAAAAACCTCACTAAATTAAAACCTAGTTAATTGGAAAATTTAAATATTTTAAAATTGGAAGTGCGTCGAGTGATTCACCCTCCTTTTGTTTTCTTTTCTTTACCGTTTGTTTTATCGCGTTCTTTTGATTTCTTAGTCCTCGATCCCAAATTCCGTTCAACCAACTTCTTTTAAATTCCAAATCCGTTCAACTCCTTTGAACTCAATCTTTTTGGGTTCCAAGTCTACCGAATTCCTTGATTCCCAAAACCGTCAATTTCTTTGAATCCTATCCGACCTCCTTCAAATTAAATTACTCCTTTTAAACAACTTCTTATCCTCCGAATTTTGCAGAACAAAACCAAAACCAAATTCGGAGACGAGCCAAAAGAAAAGTTGTCCTTCCTGAAATGTTCTACCACTCCGCAAAATTTCAAACTCATCCGAGCTCCAAAAGTTTAGTTTTCCAAGAAAATATACAAGCCGTTGGATAAATAATCTGTTCTTCCAGCATACAGCCTCTTAATGGTTAATCACTGTCAAAATTTCATAACTACCAATTCCCTTTGAAAAACGTAAAGCATAAAATTTATATTGTGAAGCACCTGCTACAGATCCATCCCACCAAATTTCAATTCTATTGAAATTTATTTGCTCTTTCTTTTCTGTCTTCAAAATACTTTACTGCTAAGTCTGACTGTACTCTTTATTGCCGAACGAGAAATCACCTAAACCCCACTGGCTAGTGTCAGTGCTACTTATTTCTTGACTCAAAACCACCTGTGCCTGCAGTAAATGGCTGCATCATTTCACGGCAAGTTGGTGGCACCTTGCCGTCAAGACCTGCATGATCAACACGGAGGTATTTAGCTGTCCATCGCACTGTACCTGGATAAGAACGAAATGAGCGCCTCCTCGCGAGCGCTAGCTCTCAGTGCCAACCTGTGCTTCCTCCACGACCTCCTCCACTGTCTAAGCGTCCAGTTCGGCCGACGCGTTACCGACGCCGCGCCCGGTCGGAAGCCCGCCGCCGCGCGCCGCCCTAGCCAGTGCCAGCGCTGTCTGCCACCTCCCTAGCCCGATTGAGCTCACAGAGAGGACCATCGAGCTGTTCTCCTCCTCCAACCGAGCACCCAACTTCTCCAGCCATCTTGCAGCTTGGGGCTGTACGGCG
>BCLF01000024.1:449588-472633 GCA_001602275.1 Zoysia japonica | reverse complement strand
CTGGCCTCGCGGTGCCCGTCGGAAGGTCGTCCAGGCCGCTCTGGTGCTCTGCTGCCTGGGCTCCGCGGCCCTCTGGCCATCCGTCGCCTGGCTGCCGCCGTGACTCACGACGCGCGTAGACGAACCGGCCTGTGGCCGTGCGCTCCAGAGCCAATGGCCAGGGACCCAATCTGATTTGGGGGAAAAGTTGGAGGGGCC
This sequence comes from Zoysia japonica, assembly GCA_001602275.1. NCBI lineage: Eukaryota > Viridiplantae > Streptophyta > Magnoliopsida > Poales > Poaceae > Zoysia > Zoysia japonica. The sequence goes on along the minus strand of BCLF01000024.1, from coordinate 472,435 downwards.
CCATGGTAAACTCCCTTTTTGCAACAAGGCCCTTCAATTTCTTCACATAAAAATCTAGATCCAGTACCTTTGAAGGAAGCCTCTGACCTATGGATTATCTACAATTTAGTCTTGGGCCTGTTATTATAGAAAGCTCCCTAATCCCCTGTTTCGATTACAAATTAGTCCTATTCATTTTACATCAAGATCACTATTCATTCCTGTAAATTGCAGAATCATCACACACACCCCCTCAGGGTTGGACGCGGTAGTTGGCACGTGTCCTTAATATGGTAGCCGGCTGAACCATTCACATGTGTCCTAGAGCACGTACGCGGTCGCAGCCTCGTGTCCCCGGACATGGTCACAGTCGTGTGTCCACGGTCACAGACACAGTCACGTTCCTGTGACCTGAATCGAGTTCGGCCACGGTCACACACCTATGACCTCGATCCCTTCCCTGGACACGGTGATGACTCACGTGCCCACACCCAATGACACAGTCGTGACTCATGCGTATCCCCGGGTTCAGACATTGTGCAGTATTATGCCACGACACAGGTGCACAAGAAGAGGTGCGACCCTGGTCTCTGACCCGTGGGCCGTATGACCCGATGAGCTGTCCACACAACACTGCACACGCTCACATTGACTTCTACACCGACGTTAGGTTCACAGACACGGACACGTGTTCGCGTATCCACCTGAGACACGGCCACGGACCCGTGTCCACAGTCAAAGACACGGACGCATACATGTGTCCATGGCCCTGAACTCAGGCATAACCTCAACACTGTGAACTTTAGTTCCGGACATGGTGACCACACCGTAAACCCCAACCCTAAACACAGATTTCTATCATGAACCCTAGACTGGACACGGTAGTTTCACCGTGAACTCTGTCTAGGACACAACTGGATTACAGTGAACTCACCCAAGTTCACAGTAATTTCAGTAAAGCAAACCCAACTCACCCCAAGCACTGGGATCCACTGTGGACCCTGAATACCCGAAGAACCCTGATTTCCACAATTCACACCTCAACCCTGTTTTCATAATCCTCGACGCCATTGAAACCATTACCTCGAACTTCACCACATCAAGTCGTTCAAGTCTCGGCCAACATCCAATCTCGTCGGTTCGTTTTATGGTAAGCTTTTCGCTGAGTTTAATCGTTGTTCCTTCTTGCGATTTTATCGGTTGTTAGTGCAAGTCTTTAGATATAATGCATAGCCAAGCATAAACTCAAATTGAACTAAGATGCACTCCACCTTAGCATAAATTCACTACTCAGCACGTACTAGTAGACATATCCAAGGTAACACTAAGTAATCTAATTTAAAAATAGAAATATAGGACTAATAGTTGCGCATTGGTGGCTAAAGTATTGAGAAAATAAACGAATACTTAGATAGCAGCCTATAAGCATTCTGTCTTACATTCACCCACACATGTACCACTTGCTAGTTTTAAAAGTTTAACTATATACATTAAACTAGGTAATTAATCATTAATTACCTAAAGTAATACGCTCAAGTGGGTACAAACTAGATAGTTAATGATGATAATATGCCCATCACCGCACCATAATTAATACCATCTACTTAGTGTAGGAGTTCAATTATATAATATAGTCAAGAAACTAGTCACCAGAAAGCACGTTCAACATATCAGCACACGTTAGTGCACGTGTCACCTACTCGCACTAGCAGCATAACTAGATAGTTAATAGCTAGATACATGACCACCTACGTGCATGTTAGGAATAAGCATATACTGATTAGAATACTTATGCATCTACCTTGCATTAGAACACACTAGTACACATACAATCATAGGTCACGTTCACATATTAAAACAATGACACTTCGATATAAATACAGATCAACGATAAGTGCAAGTGCACGATACGAACGGATAACTCATTCATGAGCCCATTTCTCGGAATCACACACCATGCACTCGTGATATAGCTTAATCACTAAGTACCAATTAGAATAAATCTAATTGCCAACAAATAGTAAATAATTCTAAATTATTAAGATATGCACAAAATAACATAAGCTACACACCGCGTTCCCGCTCGTACTAGCGAGAATGCATGTTAACCCTTCACTGAACTTCACTTTAAGTCAATAGGCACCGCAACATGCATGACTTGCCCTAAGTTTTCTTCGCGGTGTTATCTGGTTCTTAGTTGAAGTTCTTTGGATTTTATCGCTCCTTCTTGAGTTTTGTTTCTTTCATAGTAGTTTTATTAGGCTTTTTCTTCGCGTAGATAACGTTGAGTGTAAGGAAGAGTCAAGCCTCAAGAGGAACCAGAAGATCTACGTATAAAGAGAAGCTCGTAGATTGGGCGCGAAGCCAGAGATTGAAGATTGAGATCTTGAAGAAGAAGCCTCCAACCTCAAGCTTAAAGATTAAGGAGTTTACAGGCAAGCTCTAACCTTATATTGAACCTATAATTTGCTAACACTTCTATAGTGCCTATTTATTTTGCTATGCATGATATTTTGGTTTGAAACATTGTGTTAGTAATAATCCTACTTGTTCCTAGGTATTTATATTTATGTCAGTAACTTGTTGTATAGATATGAATACCTTCTTTGAAAACTATTGACAGAATGTCCTTGATAGCCATAGAGATTCCGTTTCTAAATAGTTTTACGGAACGAATATTACCTTGTACTAGATCTGCTTAGGACCCCATTTATGGTGCTCCGCACCGCCACACCATATACCATTAATGTGCAAAATGAGTTGAAAGGGTTTGGTGGTGTGAGTACAAATAAAAGGGGGCGGGATTAGAATAACTGGTGCTAGATGAAGAAGGAATGTTTCTAGCTGTGGGGTGGGGCTCATCTGAGGTGATGGTGATAGGTGTGTAGGCTTCGCTGTGGTCCACCTGCTATAGACGAGACCGTCACCCCTGCCATATAAGAACTGGTTTGTTAGCCCTCGACTTGGTAATTCCCGTGCAACCACAGAACTTGTACATTTTGGGCAAGACTTATGCCCTCTACGTATTCTTTTCACATCAAACCACTGGGGGTCGGTAGTGAAGACACAAGGGAACAGGAGAAGGGCGTGAGATGACTCGCTGCCTAGCCTTCGATGGTAATTGCCCGCATCACGGGGAGCGTAAGCCCGCGGATATAGCCCCTGGTTTGGTAATGCCCGAGGATTGGAGGGGACCAGGAAAAGGCGTGAATGCGGTGGATATTCACGACCCGGCTCCGAGAATGTACCGACGCGTCATCGACGACCTGGAAAACCCCGAGGGATGGCCCCTGTTTGCACCTTGGGTGGAATCTGTGGAAAACTGCGTAGATGTGGGGTAAGCGTTATGCAACTCTAATGATCAGGAGTAGCATAACCTGTGGGTACAATGTACAACCTCTACAGAGTTAAAAATACTTCTGGATAGGCCGTTGTTACGATATTGACATGCTACTACTCGGGCGCCCTACGATTAGGTTTTCTATACTGCCTTGAGGTGTGAGTGGGTGTAGCTATCTGTGTTTTGGAAAATGTCTAGAGGGGATAGTGGAGGCCCTTCCAGTTAAAACTTAGGATCTGGCAGGAACAGTTTTTACTTCTCCAGGTTCAACTTATTAAAATATGGATAATAAATGCTTTCACTCCATTTTTAAAATCTTCTGTAGTGAACCTTACATAAAACTGGCTTTTTGACAACATGGACCTTGCTGCCTCATCCTTGCTACAACCAATGTGCATCTATATTTATACCATTGCTTAGTGTTGGAGCTTGCTGAGTACCTTATGTACTCACCCGCCTGCATTTGTGGTTTTAGACAGTGAGGATTGTGTAGGTGTTGTGCTGGTTTCGTTCTGCTTTCCAAGTCTGCTTGTGAATTTAGGCCCTAGTGTTTCGCTGTCTGCCCTGCTTTTAGTTGGTCAACCAGTGTAGGATCGTAGAGATCCTCATGGTGTGGCCACTAAAAGTCCTGTCTCATGTTAGTCTTTTCTTTCGAAGTATGCTTTCGATATATATTTTGTTATGCTGTGCGTATTAGCTACTGATCCAGAGACTGATACATGTATCACAGTGCATCTCGAAAACAGGGTGCGCGACAGAATTGCATGGAGCATTGTTGGTGTGGAGCTCCATATCCATTGGCGAGGTAAGATGGCGCCACACTAACACGCGCTCTGGGCGGCGGATCGATTCCTCAGCCGGGGAGGGTGGGGGGAGGGCAGTCGTAGGACCGGTGACCAAGCCGGCAAGAGAAACAACGAGTCTTTTGGTTGCTGATCGTGGCCTGTTGACGAGTTGAGAGGCAATTGAAACACCTTCCAACGAAGTCCGCAGGGACGGGGCGGTGAGGGCGATGAGGAGGACGAAGCGGGTTCCGGCAAGTACGACGCTGAACAACTGTTTGCCACCCGTCAGAGTCAACCGTGCCCTCCTCCGCCCTGCTCCTCTCCTGAACACGGATGTTAGGATTAAGAACAATCTTCAGGCCTGTAGCAGCAGGAGCCCTCGCCGGCACAAACGAAGAAGTCCTTCGCTGCTGCAGCTGGCTGGGAAGAAACCACTATGTCACGGTAGGAGGCCAACAGCATGGGGGAGACATGGGAGCAAGGGCTGTTGCCACCAGTAGCAGGGGACGAGTCTCTCCAGCGCACCGCCTTGGAGCGACCTGGCGGCAGGGGAAACCAGCGTAGACACGGAGGGCTCCAGAGGTGCAGAGGACGTCGACCTGGGGGTCGGCGCAAGGCTAGGTGGTGGTGGGGAAGCGCCGGGACGGGAGGCGGAGGGAGGAGCACCGGGGAGGGGGGCGGGGATGGGAGATGAGGAGGCCATCCTCAAGCTTAAAACTCATAATCAGAAAATAGGAATATCCATTATAATAGTTAAAACAAAATTCTTTGGAATAATAACGCATGGGAGTATATCAGAGTTTATATTGTATTTCTCCTGAGCTATTCTTGTAGAATTTGATTTTAAAGGCAGCTTATAAATGCCCAACCAAAATATGACATACAAGGCCAGGGAATATTGAACTATTTTAAATAACCCAAGGAAGAAATCAAATCACAATTGTGTTGAACGAGTCAAACAGACAAAGTCGATCTTTTATAGGAATATAATAGTTCTTTTTTAAAAAATATTGATCTAAATATCTGATGTAGTAAAATTATTCGCCCATAAACCGTAATAGACAATGAAATATTAATAGCTAGGCCTCAGCCTGAAATACATGTGACTGTTATGGTCTGGTTGCATAGACATTAGTTCATGCATAAGCTTAGTATCTTCTTTTTCCCATTGTCTCATCCATATGGCCTACCCTTGTTTTTTCTATGGCTTGGACGGAATGCTGTTTTTAACTTTTAATAAAGTATATATTTTGCGCTTTGTAATATTGCTTTACTACCTTTAGTGCTTTTCACAACGATATATTTGCAGGAATGTGTAGAAGGGGAAAAACGATAAACATCTATAACTGACAAGGTCAGATGACTGTGTACCCATTGCTCAGAACACATATTCTCATATTTAAGTATAAAAGGAGGATAATATGCGTAGAGAACATATATGTATTCTATATGGAAATAATAAAATTCAGCAAGCTAGAAATTAAAAAAAAAGCATGGGAGATAACAATTAGAAGAGTGTGCATCCTTAAAATTGCACTAACCTTTGTCTCCCTAGCTTCTATTCCTCACTATTCGCTTCACGATGCCATCTTTTTGAGTGATGGATGACAAAGGAGGAGAGATACGAGAGAGTATATGTCACACCCGGTTTTAAGGTCAAAACCAAGTGACCCTTTATGTGTGCCCAAAAATCAAATTTCATATATAAAGTGACTTTATTAATGATAAAACAAAACAATGTCTCAAACAAAGAGAAATAAACAATTACCGAATGCAGCAGAAAAGTAGACTAAATGTAGCGCAGCTTCCACAAGCAGTCGATCCGAGAGACAGCATGCCAAGACTTCAGTTCTCGTGTCTTCAATGTCCTCTTAAACTTTTTTTTCAACTGAGCAGTATTTATAAAGGCAAGGTTGAGTACGAGATGTACTCAGCAAGTGTGGGAAAAGATAACATATGTTAATAAGCAAGGATAAGCTATATATGGTTCTTTTTGCATAAAGGCACACAACAGAGACACACTTCCTATTAGACACATATTTACTAAGTGATAGATATCGAATACCTATAAACCAACATGCCTATAGCCTATCCGGTTGTAACACTAACATAACAACCAATCACAGTCTCCCACTGTAATCACAACCAAACCATACCAAAATCTTACTAATCATGTGAGGGTCCATGCAATGCTCATGACCGTGAGCACGGCTGTCATGATAGTTTTAACTTTAAAGAGGTTGTATATATTTCCCACGAGAAGTGATTTCATCCCCTATTTTTAGGTGGACTAAAGAATTTTCAATCCGCCCGTGCTGCTCGAGCACTCGCACACTTCCTTTAGTGTAAAGGCCAGAAGATCACTTCAAAGCTTTTCTATGGCTTCCTCTAGCTTGTATGTGCTTACTGAGGTTTCACCTAATCAGGCACTAACTGTTACCTGGGAAAGGCCCCCTTTTGTGCTAGATGGTTCCCGAGAGTACCCCTCCCTTCCCCACACATCTCGCTCCAAGCGGATCCAAGCCTAACCGGCTTTCCACGCTGCACCAGCTGGCACACACAGAATCGGTCTTCACCACTTACTACGCCAGGCCGCACCTATAATATTGCAGTTCTAATTTTTGAAGTCCTCGTATTGCGGATCCAAATTGTAATCATCTAATAAGCAAGCAAACAAACAAGCAAACACAAAATAATCATAAATAGGCACAAAACAGAGGAGAATCACTAGTATGATGTCATGAATGCATAGGTTATTTCGATAAGATCATTTTGGTATAAAATTCATTTAAGTCGAAGTTACGGTTCAAAAGTTATGGTGTTTATAAGTTCCAGGGACTAAATCATAATTAACTTAATTTCTAAGGACTTAAGTGCTTATATTAATTTGAAACAGTAAGATGTATTAATTTATAAAATTTTATGATCTAAAATGGAATTTATTAATTGTCATGAATTATTTTATAATTTACTAAACTTATAAGGGCTTGACTGTATGATACTAGTATTACAATTATTATTATTATTAATTATTATTACTATTAGCAACAAAATAAAATTATTATTAGTAGTATTATATTCATTATAGAAGTGTTAGCAATGTTATCATTAATAGTGTTTTTTTTCTAATAATAATATTATTATTACATTTTTATAATTAGTATTACTATTAGTATTTGTACAAATATTAATTGATAGTGACATTATTAATAAATTTGTTGATAATAGTATTGATATAATTATTAGTATTATGAGTATTAGAAATATTATTATTATTCGTTATTAATACATTATTATTGAAAACATTATTACTATGATTAATAAATATCAGAAATACAATTATATTTCATAATAATTATCAGAAACATTATTACTATTAAAAAATTATTAATCTAATCATCATTATTATTAATATTAGGATAATTATATTATTGTTATTATTATTAGTTTGGTATTTTTAATATTCTAACAAGAATATAAATAATATTATGATTATATTAAACTATTAATATTATTTTGATTATCATTATTAATGGTGTTATATATTTATTGTCATCATTATTACTATTAATGAGGCTAATCTGTAATTAAATTTAAGTACTGAAGACCTAATTGTAATTTATAGAATTGACCAGGGGCTAAGATGTAAATTTGTCATGTGGTAGGGACTGTTTTGTTATTAAATAAAAGTACAAGGGCATTTTTGTAAAAAATAATATACTCCATCCTAATTCATCGGTCGTTTTGAGTCCGGGCGCGAGAATCAAGGAGGGTGGAAAAGGTGGGATGCGCTGAAAATGAGTATGAGAGAGATAGAAACAGAGAAGTATCAGAAAAAAAGTGTATTAGGAAGTGAGAATGACTTATAATTCAGAAAAACTTGAAAGCTCTAAAATGACATATAATTTGGGGAGGGGGGAGTAATTATTTATTAATTAATTATTAAATAATTATTATAATTATTTTTAGATTAATATAAAATTAATTTCTAAATTTATATTTATTAGTTATTGGATTATTATATTTATTTATTAACAAATTAATATAAAATTAATTATCCTTAATTTCTAAATAATTTTAATTAATCGGATACACTGACGTCAGCATGACATCATGTTGATGCATTAATTAACTTGGTTTATTTTTATTAGGAAATCAGAATTAATCTGGGCCTTAGATTTCAAAATGTACGGATCTAATCAAATGGATGAAGTGGCATCATGTGGGCCCTCAGATCTAGATCTGGTGGCCTGGATTAGATCTAATATATTTGTATGGTGGGGGCTGGATCTGATCTGGGCCATCCGATGCCCATCGAACGGCGATGGTGGCCTACGCCTGGCAGGGGCGGCGGCAGCAGGCCGGTCGGCAGCAGTGCCCATGGTAGCTCACCGGAGTTCGCCGTTCCCAGCGCTCCAGTGCATGGTTTTCGACGGGGAGCGGCTCACATCAAAGAGGAGCTTGAGGAGGTTCTCACCATGGGGTCAGTAGACGTCGAGGAAGGCCGGGCAAGGGCGCGCAATGGCGAGGTCACTTCGGTGGCTTCCGAGAGGCGTTCCGGGCGGCAGGTGTAACATTTCATGCTTTCAAACCTTTCAAAAAGGAGAAAGTTCAAAACTTTTGGAAACATTCCAAAAGTTATGAAGTAGGGGAAACTAAAAGTTTGGTGTGAAATTGCTCTAAAGATGGACAAATTATTTACACGACTCCAATCCAATACTCCAAATCCTTAATGAGTACCTATCTTCCAAATCGTGTAGTTTCAAATCCAATTCAGAATTCAACTTGTTTCTAAAACAAAATTTGTTCATCTATCTCTATTCTACTGATCTACAAAGCTTCACATTGTTAGAAGTTCGAGAGGTAATACTTGCAAAGCTTCGAATTTGGTTACTGATCTGCCTTCCGCAGATTTTTCCAAGTCCTCTTATCTATAACCAATTTTGAAATTCAATATCTTTCAATTCCTCGTGAAACTGCTTGTGCATGTCGGTAAGATGGTAGAACACCTTGTTAAGAACATTTCCACCAAGTTGAGCTCGGTAAGTTCTGCTTTTCAGCAGATTTTCCAGGTTAATTGATCTGCTTTTTAGCAGATTTTCCAAATTTCCTTATCATTTACCCTTTTTCGAATTACCATATCTCCCATCCTACTTGGCAAAAGCTTGTGCATGTGAAGTATGTTGTAGATCTCATATTGGAGAAACTTGCTACAAAGTTTTGTTCCTTTCCGATCTCATTTACTGTATCATTCACTGCACGCAAAATGTTTGGCTGGATCTTTCCTGTCAAGCGGGACCCACTCATCAGCGCCTCTTTCTCCTTCGTCCCCAACCCGCCTGTGCCAGTGCGCTCCCGCGCGGTGCACATGCAGGCCCGCCACGTGCCCCCGCCCCCGACTCGTTTCCTCTAGGCCTCCTCCCGATCGGCCGCGTTCTCCATCTCCTCACTTCCTGCTCTCTCTCTCGCTTGCGCGTGCCGTCTGCAATTGCGGGCGAGCTCGTCGTCGAACGGCCTCATCGAGCCGCCTCCCCTCCATCTTGCTCGCGAGACCAGGAACTCTCCACGCCCCTAGCATCCCTGATGAAACCCCTCCTCTATCCCGGAAGCTAGCAGCTCGAATTTGGGGATTTTTCCCCAATTCGGTTTTTGGGACCCACCGGCCCTCTCCGGTGAAATCCGGTGAGATGCCGTCCGATTACAAGAGAGTTTGTCCTCCACAACTCTTATAAGAGCTCTAGATTTCAATTGTTGGTTGGATTGTCGAGCTTCGGTGCAGGGAATTCGAGTTTTAAACTCGCCGGCCGCCGTGGCTCTCCAACCTCGCCGGTGACCGCCCTCTCCCGGGCCTCTCCAACGCCAACCGCTGCGGTGAAGTCGTTCTGTACATCGTGGTTAAGCTATACGAGCTCGAGCCGCCGCGTCTCGGTGTCCGTTTTGGCCGCAGCACCTCACCGGAGCTGCTCCCGAGCCGCCTCTCGCCGTCGACCTCCGTCCGGTGAGCACCGCCGCCCTTAGACCCCACCTACGTGTTTCCCTCGCGCCATGGGTAGGCATGGGACAGAGAATTGCCGCCGCTGCCGCCGGCCGGCCATCTCCGGCAAGACATGCCGGCGCGCGCCACCGTCCGCCACCATGGCCGGCTGGACCTCCGAGCCGTGCGCCTGGAGCGGGCCTCCAGCGCGTCCAGGCCAAGCAGGCCTGCCTCGCGCGGCTTTGCTCTGCTGGGCCGGTGCTTCACGGCCCAGTTGGTCAAGCTGGCCGAGCCAAGCGGCCCATTTGCTGTTACGAATTATTCTCGCAAAAATAATTGAATAAGTGAGCAGAAAATGGTTTAAATTTGTAAAAATCACAGAAAATTCATTCTAGCTCCAAAAATTACAAATAATATACTCTTTGGAATCCTCTCATCATATAGAATATTTTAGAACTTTTAAAGTTGAATTTTCTGCACTGTAATTAATTCTATTAATTAATTAATGTGCATTATACATACATGCATACCATCATTTTCATGCATAATTAAAATGTAAAATTTTATATTTCGCTGCTACTAATAAGTTCTGTCATCTTGGAATTAATTAGAATTTATGTGCCTGTAGAATATTTATAAATGATTATTTATTATTAGTTAGAGATTAATTTATTATGAATTCATAGTTTAATAATAAATTGTATAACTTGTTCAGAAATTAGTTTATAGTCTTATTAATATTATGAGCCACTAGAATTGTATTTTATGCCTTCAAGAACCATATTTAGGTGATTTAAAAGTAATTTCCCTATTATGAACTATTTAGTAGAGTATAGAAAATTCATTCTAGGTAAAAATCAGAACCTTGCCATATACTTACACAGAGCATGTTAGTTTAATAAACTCATTTCGCATAAAATCATTCGCATACCGCTCTTGTCATATGCCTTCATGAGCATATCATCGCATTACCTTAGCATTTTATTAGGTGCATAACTAATCGCACTTGCATATCATTTGGTGCACTTAGAAAACGATGTGAAAGACCAGCAACTTGCTCCAGTTGCTCCGGAGGCGTCCGTCGCTGAAGATCTTCCTCTTGTGTGTGCTAACTCTCAGCAAACCGAAGGCAAGCCCGGTGCATTATCCCTATTTCAATCCTTTTTGTTATCACTAGGTATGGTATAGTTAATGTATGCATTAAGTTGTAGGAGTTATTTGGAACTCTAGAATGCATGATAGTGTCACTTACCCGATTGAGTATGTATTGGTACAGGTAACTCGATGTAGAGCTAGGCTATGAGTTTTAGTAAACAGTAGAAGTCGAGTGAATGAGAAACCTCACTCGCGAGCTATAGATTTTATTTTATCTCATACTTAAATAAACATGAGACCGAGTGGGGATAGTGTATTGAGAAAGCAGGGCCTTCACGGTGGTAGCTCCGTCTGTGTTGGTTGAGGACTGATTCGAGTGTGGCCTTGTTGAGCAAGTTTGAACAGTACCGAAGGCATAATGGGGACGTGGGACCCAGGAAACTGATGTAGCTCAATACCATAGTGGTTGGACGTCCCCCTACCTCTTTTTCGACGGGGTAGCAGAGAAAAGTCTTGGATCTAACCATGGATGCACCCGACCATGTGCTTGAGAGCGGTAGGCCTCGGGATGACCCTATGTTATTGTGGTGAAAGCTGGCCACGTGCAGCTTCTGGGAAGCGTGTACATATCGTGTACTTCGAGTTTTTCTAGCTGGTGTAAATCGATTATAATCACTGCCCCTCACAGTAACGAGTGCCACTTGTTCGCTATGTCTTGTTGTAGTAATAACTCGACTAATAATTAATAATATGATTTGTTGCTTAGTTCATAGGCAACTGTTTGGCAACCATGTCTGCTATAGATTATAGTGCAAATTAAATTTATATTCTGTGAACTTAACTCACCGTTAAAAGTTGAAAGTAAGGAGCCACTAATAGTGCTTTGCTTTATGTAAATGGCCATCCCTGTGAGTCAGCATCTCATGCTTAGGAGTCAGCTGTAGTTGGCCATTTTTGATGTGTAAGTCTTGCTAAGTAATTAGTACTCACAATTTGTTGTTTCTCCTTTTTGTTGTGTTGTAGCTCTTCCTGCAGGAAGCTGGTGTGGCTGTTGCAACAAGGGAGTGTGGCAAGGTAAACCCTTGGCTAACTGGTCTTGTGAGCCGGTTCCCTCCTGACCGAACTCCGGTCGCGAGGAATGAAGCATATCTTAGGGCAAGATATGTTTCATAGTAGGAAACTGTCGTATTATCTCTGTATCGCTTCCACTATGTTTTAAACTTATCTCTCCTAAGAGTACTTGAACTCTATTATACGACTTTAATCGGTTTCCTCTATTTTATATTATCACTCGTGTTGTATTATTTGGGTATTGTTGCTCAATATCACTTGAGATCGATCCTAGGCGAGCCGCCTGTGGTTTTTGAGGTGGTTCTGCCACATCAGGGCTTCTAGGGCAGCCAAGGCGCCCAAATTGGTGGCGCTGACGGTGAGGCTAGGTGCAGGTTTTGCGGAAGAGAGGGCACGGGGGCGCGGTTCTTATGGGGGAAAGTGGGTGGCCAAGTCGGGGATGTCGTGGGGCGCGGTTAAGGGTCAAATCCTGGCGCATTCGGAGCTTCTTGGCAGGGATTTTTGGGGGGCGGCTGGAGCTCGAGGATGACGAACAGGCCCCATTGATCAGTGAGAGGGGGAGAGGAGGTGGGGCACTGGGCTCTGCTGGGAAAGAGAGGTGGCCGGAATGGGACGGAGAAAGGGAGAGAACTGGGCTACGGCCAGGGTTTCTTTTTTTTCTTTTCTTATTTTTTATTCCCTTTTATGATATGATTTCTTTTCCATGTCATTTATAATTTGCTTTAGTCAATTATTTACTGACAACGAAAGAATTCTTTTGAAAGATTTTTGAGATAATGTTATTTCCTGATTTCTTTGAGACCCCTTTCAAAAACCAAATTTCACAATAAAAATAATATTTTCAAGACATCTTTTCAGAAATTCCAAAAATTTGGAAAACACACTTTTTAGATAAAATAAATATGATTTTAAAATAAATGTAATATAAAAGAGAGTTAGATGATAAAAAAAACTTTAAAACTATATGCTTAAGGAAATTTTTAAATATATTCAAAAATAAAAAAATTATAAATAACTAACTAAAATTATTGAAATAATTGAAAATTTTATTTTATTTTAGTGAAAAAGGTTCACATCCCAAAATTGGAAAATTTGGAGTGTGATATTACGAGAGAAACAAGATAATTGTCTCAATATGGGAAGATAAAGGGGTAGAAATCGATGCCTAAGGAAAGGGGGAGTCATCAAAGTAGGGGGAGGTACGTGTTTTCAAACATCATGTGAGTACTTTTCCCATATCCTTTTCCATCATGTTTTCGCTTCATTTCCTATTTTTGGGTGTCATCTCATTTGAGCGTACTATGTTTGTCATCAATTACCAAAAAGGATGATATTATAATCTTTCACGACCTTTGAAGTGTTATAAATCCTTAAAATGTATAAATTGTTTTAATGATGGAATGAAAATCATAGGTAACCGTGTGGTTGTAGGTTCCACATGTATTATTTCTACGTCAACAAGGTGCCTTTTTTTATGGTTGGCATGTATGATCCATAGAAGAGGATTTTGGTTGAAGATGGATCATATCTAATGATGAGGTAGAGAGCAAGGCGTGGCTTAGTTTTATTAGACCTTGATTGCATAGGAAAGTCGGTACTATTAAGGGGAGTCAACCCATTTTCTCTCAGGTCAAACAAGTGTTATTAGGTTTGAATGCTTTGGGAATCTCAAAAGATACTTGAGTGGTAGAGTAAGAGCTAAGGAAGCAAATGGAAGAAGTTGAAAATAAGACGGAAGTGTTCCAACTTTCAGCTTCAAAAGGAGTCACCAAACAGTCTAGTGAGCTAGAAGATCCGAGTCCATAAAGGTTGCTTTCTAGAATCTGAAGAGAAGAAGTCACTGGATAGTCTGATGAGATCAGAGATCGTATGGTCCAATGTCTACGAAGATGAAGTCCAGAGAAAATGTCTCTAAGAATCCAAAAGACATTGTTGACTGGACAATCCGATGAAGTATGCATAGTACAGTCCGTTGACATATGGAATAAATTTTAGATATATGTTCCCTCTGTCCCAGGTGACACAGGAGTCATCGGACAGTCCAGTGGTGCATCGGATAGTCCGGTGTGAGAATCAATGGATAGTCTGATGATGACTGATAAAAGCAGACAACTTTATGACATCACCATTCAACAGTTGTTTCTAGGTTGGTAGGCTATTTAAAACATGGTGGGAGGCACTGAGAAGTGTGCTTGAGGCCTGAAATGCAATAGTAAACTTGTGAAAAGTCAAGGGGCACTAAGGAGAGAGAGCACATTACAAGAATCGGAAGATCTTGTGTTAGAAAAGGGTAACTAAAGCATTCATCCACCCCTACAGCTTGTGAGGTCTGATAGGAGTATCTTGGCTTGTTACTCTTTGTTTGTGGCAGCCTAGATGTTGATGGTGCTTAAGTACCAATTATACCATCAATAAACCTTGGTAAATAAAGAAAAATTTAGCATTTCTTATATGCATTTTATTTTGAATAATGTAGTTCAACTTGTACTTGGAAAAAATGTGCATGTGGGTGAAAATCAACCATATAAAGTGAGGAAATACACCAACATGGCAAAAGTCAACCAACTAATGAATCCAATGCTGCCATGTGGCAAGGAGTCCACCCTCGGAGATAGGATCCATCCAAGCCCTGGACACTCACTTGACTTGCGAGTTCTGTGGCAACACTAGATACTCAGGAGATGACTACACTGAGACCCGTGAAGATGTCTGTTGGATCAACAACAACAACAACAACCGGTATCACCCACAAGGAGGGCAAGGATGGAATCAACCATAGCCCTACTACTAAGAAGGTAACAATGACAATTTCAATAATTGCAATTCTAGCCAGTCTTCTTTGAAAGTTTTGTCTTAGGGCAAGCTAAAATTAATGAAACACTACTAAGAAACTTACCGTTAATGATAAGATTTTAGAGAGCATTAATTCTAGGTTCGAGACTTTCCCCTCCACCATGAAGAGCCAACATAGGATTTAGAAACTCAATTCGCTCAGTTGGCTGCTTCTGTTCCATCTGCAGAAAATGCTAGGATTCTAGGGCAACCCAAGCCATCCTCAAGTTAAAATTCATGGAGAAAGAGTCCCTCTTGTTGGAACTAAAAGGGCAACTCCTCGCCAAAAGGTGATTTGATAGTTATCTCATATTTCACATTTAAATTGAATATTTGAATTTTCAAATTTGAATTTTTCCACTGCATTAGCATTTGAATTTTTTCCAATCATGCTTCCATTTCTATAATTATTGCATAAATATTTCTCTTTAAAACTCAATCAGGGACCCAAAATTTATTCCATCGTAAATGGGGCCCATTGGACCGTTGGAGGGTGCCCGCTAAAGTGGAGGTTGAGGAGCTCCACTGGCAGGTTGGTTGACCCCCTGGCCGGCCAACCCAGCCTTCTAGGTATTGGAGCTTGGTCTCTTATGCACGGTCATAACGATAGGTTGGCGATCCTTAAGTATCACTTCTACCGCCAATGAACCTTAAAAAATAAACAAAAACTTAGCATTTTTTACATGCATTTAATTTCAAACAATGTAGTTCCATTTGTACTTAGAGAAATGTGTATGCAAGTAAAAATCAACTTTATTAAGTGAGGAAATGAACCAAAATGGCAAAAGTCAACAAATTGACGAATTAGGCAAAGCCATGTGACAAGGAGTCAACCCATGGAGATAAAAGAAATTCCAACAAATCTTTGGAAGAATTCAGCACAAGAGCCACCAGGAAGGACCCGCCACAGGGTCGGCCGACCCCACAGGTCCATATGAAATGTATGCATATTGATGGACTGTGTAATGCGCCTGCGTCATTCCAATGATGCATGATGTCTATCTTCTTTGACATGATTGAAGAAATCATAGAAGTTTTCATGGATGATTTTTTTTAGTTTATGGAGAAACATTTTATCACTGTTTGGAGAATTTGGACAAAGTCCTGCAACGATGCCAAGAGAAGAACCATGTATTTTATTGGGACAAGTGCCATTTTATGGTCAGAGAAGGCATTGTTTTGGGACACATCGTGTCCGAATGTGGTATTGAGGTGGACAAGGTGAAAATCGATGTGATCAACAACTACCACCTACCAACGTGAAGGGAATCCGGAGTTTCTTAGGCCATGCGAGGTTCTATAGACGATTCATTCGAGACTTTTCTCAAATCACAAAACTCCTCACAAGCCTCTTAGCTAAGTATGCTCCTTTCGAATACACCGATGAGTGTATGGAAGCCTTCAATATACTGAAAAAGTCATTCGTCTCAACACTCATCATCCAACCTCTGGACTGGGCACTACCATTTGAGATTATTTGTGATGCTAGCCACTATGCCGTTGGGGGTGTCTTAGGCCAATCAAGGAATAAGAAGCATCACGCGATCGCTTACACTAGCAAGACTCTCTCAGGAGCCCAACTCAACTATGCCACCATAGAGAAAGAACTCATAGCCATAGTCTTCACTAGTTATAAGTTTAGGTCCTACTTGGTAGGAGCAAAAGTCATTGTTTACACAGACTATGTTTCCTTGAAATATCTCCTTACCAAGAAAGATGCTAAGCCTCATCTAATCTGATGGATTCTTTTGATCCATGAATTTGACACAGAGATTCAGGATAAAAAAGGAGTAGAGAACTCGGTGGTAGATCATTTATCGTGTGTGCAATATATGGACACTAAGGAACTACCGATAAATGATTTCCTCCGAGATGACATGACGTTGAAGGTGATGGACTCCACCCATGGTACGTAGATTTAGTGAATTACATGGTAACTGGAAACGTACCACGAGGGAAAACAAGAACAAGCTTATTTATGAGAGTCGCCGTCATCTGTGGGATGAGCTTTATCTTTATCGAGTGTGTGCTGATGGACTACTCAGAAAGTGTATTCCAATAGCAGAAGCAAACTAGGTTATTGAAAAATGCCATGTTGCGCCTTATAGAGACCACCATGGTGTGTTTGGCACGAAGGCTAAAATTTGGTAAAGTAGGTTCATCTGGCTAACCATGTACAATGACACTAAGAAATTTATTAGAAGATGTTGGAAGTATCAAAAACATGGTGGGATCATAGCCTGAGATGCTATGCCCCTTACATATAATCTACAAGTCGAACTTTATTAGAAGATGTTGGAAGTATCCGAAACATGGTGTGTTTGGCACGCAGGCTAAAATTTGGCAAAGTAGGTTCTTCTGGCTAACCATGTACAATGACACTAAGAAATTTATTAGAAGATGTTGGAAGTATCAGAAATATGATGGGATCATATCCTGAGATGCTATGCCCCTTACATATAATCTACAAGTCAGAACTTTTAGATGTCTGGGGCATTAACTTCATTGGACCTTTTCTCAAGTTCTGTGATTGTGAATACATCCTTGTAGCTGTGGACTATGGGTCCGTTGGTTGGCTGATGGACCCAGCCTGGATCAACCCAGCCTAGCTCGTATTAGTGAGCCAGGTCAGATGTATGCAACATCTATTTGTTTGGTTGGTTGCACATGATTAGCCAGGCTAAAAAGAGATGGTGTTTGGTTAATTACCTGCATATGTTATATCTTCTAAAAATTAAAAATAACTAAAGAAATCTTAAAATAATAATTACACTACCTAAATGTGTTAAATATCACTTATTTTTCTAATACAAGCTTAATCTATTTTTAATTATATTAATATTATGTAAACTACACCTTAATCATGTGCTAATCTTATCTGCGTGCCGAACGCGTCAAGCCAAGCTCCATGGAAACAGAACTGAAATTTGTCTGCGGAGAGCCTGGCGCGCACAGTACTTTTGCATGCCTCGAGCCGAGCCAGAGGCGGAGGCACGGCAACTGAACAAAGTCTGCTGCACGAGGCCAGCCAGGGGCCCGATGCTAAAGCAACCAATCCGGCTATATGTGTCCAAGTGGTTGGAAGCCATGCCTTGCAGGGCTGCTGATGCTAAGCATGCTCGGAAACTCTTCCATGAGATTATTTTCCCCAACTTTGGAACCCCTAGGATGGTCATAAGTGACACAGGATCCCATTTCATATATAGGATCTTCAGAGGATTTTTGCAATAACTAAGGGTTGAACATAACATAGCCACACCTTATCACTCTCAAACAAGTAGACATGTAGAAACAACTAAAAAGCAAATTAAGAATATTCTGCAAAAGGTTGTCCATGAGATGGGGAAGGGATGGAATGTTAAGCTACCTGATGCGCTTTGGGCCTACCAAACTACTTATAAATTGCCCATCAAAATGTCACCTTACTAACTTGTTTATGAGAAAATATGTGAGCTTCCGGTTGAACCTAAGCACCGTGCTTATTGGGCAATCCGGAATTGGAACATGGATTCCCAGCAAGTAAGGAAAATAGAAAATTCCAGATCTCTAGTGCCAAGCTCTATAAGGAAAGAATGAAAAGATGGCACGATAAAAGGATGAAGAGTAAGGAATTCAAGCCAGGAGACAAAGTTCTGTTATTTAACACCAGGATAAAATTATTTGGGCATGGGGAACTTAGAAGTAAATGGGAAGGGCCTTTTATTGTGATATAAACCTCATCACATGGAGTTGTCACACTCCAAATTGATGAAGGCTCTTTATTCAAAGTAAATGGTTATAGACTCAAGATTTTTCTAGAGCCCGTTCAAAATATTGAGGACGAAGTGGACGTAATTGAGTTAATCTCTTTTAATCATCCACAATTTTTCCACAACATTTTCAATATATTTTTCCCTATAATTAAAATTCCAAAACCAGTCCCGAAAGCTACGAAGAAAGGAGGGGGCCCGAAGACCCATCACTGGGTCAGCCAACCCCCTAGGTTGGCCAACCTATGATGTGGGCCCCAGGGTTCGAATTTTGAAATTCTGCTTGGCTATTTCACAATTGACTCTGCTCTGCTCTGCCGGATTTCTCCTCGAGAAGAACTCCAGTGCAGCCAAGTTAAAATTTTAAAAGAGATCCCACTCCTCCTCCTCTTCCATTCCACTCTCCATCTTTCTTCCACCTTAGAACACTTGCACCCCACAGCACCTTGTCTGAAAAGATAAGGAAATGGTGTCCATTCCTAGCTCACCCATCACTATCAGTTCGGGTCCATCCAATGATGGTTATGCCATCAGGCCATTCAAACTGGCAAATGCTCCCCTCCTAACACCGAACTCGTCTGTGCCATCTGTGGAGAGCAGCGGAGGGACGCCATCACGTGGCGCAAAGCCACGTATCGGGAGGGCACCCACGCCGCAGTGGGTGCGCAATCCATCATCCCAAAAGCGCACAAACTTGGCGCCGCGGCTCCACCCTACCACGGGTGCTTTGGGCCCTTCTACCCTGAGGTTCCATACCCCGGGAAAGACGCTTCCCTGGGTCCTGCATGATCCATCGGAGTCTGTCGATTCGAGCCCTTCAAGGATCCGTTGACATCTACTGCCGCCCATCCGAGGACCTCCAGGACTCTTCGAGGATAGTGGTGAAGAGGACACCAGCTGGGTCGGGCGTTCTGATTTATCTCCGCACCACCGTCGAAACCAAAGAGCAGAGATTGAAGAATTAAAGATGATGATGAGCGAGCTGAATATCCAACATAAATAATTTCAAGATGAATACATAGATCTTCGACACTCAGTAGGAGCTAGGTTTAGGCACATTTTTATGGCCCTGGGAAAGGAGGTTATGAACACTCCATAAATCCTTCCCATTAGTTTAGGTCCAGCATTAGAATAAAGTTAAATTAGGAAGGCGCTATAATAATTAACTCACCGGCAATTGGTAGAGTTTTTGCTTGTTTGTTTTTTTTTCAATTTAGGAATAAAAGATGGTTTATTGAAATAAGTGTGGGGAAGCGTCTAGAACAGAGCAAGTATTCTGCATTTTTCTCTCTGAAACATGATGAACAACGAAACTGTGCGCAACAAAAGAAAGAAGAAACCTGACCGGGCCCACACCAGGTCAGCTGACCCAGTGGAAGTTTGGTCATATGCGATCTTCAACCAGGTATTCCTCGTGATCCCCCTACTTCCTACTTTCCTGTAATACTATGACATGGGCATTGAAAAGTCATAAGAAAGTACATTAACCTCATTAAGTATTTGTACAATAATATTGTGACAAGTGTCGGAACATGTGATGTAGACACTTATAATTTTTCAATTAATATAGAAGAGCAACAAGGTTTGGCTATGAGGCTTTATGTTTTTGTCATTGGGAATGGAAGAGGTCACAAGAGACACAGACATGCTAGGTGACATCCCTTGGTTTATGCTATCTGCAGATGATGTGGGGCTAGTATATGAGACTGGGAACCAGGCTAACTGTAAGCTTCATGCTAATTGAAGTGTTATAAACCCTTAAAATATATGAGTGTTTTGGTGATTAAATAAAACTATATGTAACTGAGTGCTTGCAGGTTCCACATCTACATCTACAAGGTGGGCTTCCTTGGTGTCTTACATGGTGATTGGTCCCTTTAAATGGAGTCTCGGTTGAAGGTGAATCAAGCCTAAGGATGAGCTAGAGCCAAATGTAGCTTACTTTTTTAGGCCATGAGTTCAAAGGAACAATTGGTACTATAAATGGGGCTCGAGCGATCCCTCTTAGGTAACATGAGTGTTAGAGAATTTTTAATGCTCTTGAAATCTCAAAAG
This sequence comes from Zoysia japonica, assembly GCA_001602275.1. Taxonomy (NCBI): domain Eukaryota; kingdom Viridiplantae; phylum Streptophyta; class Magnoliopsida; order Poales; family Poaceae; genus Zoysia; species Zoysia japonica. The sequence continues at coordinate 451,555 of BCLF01000024.1, read as the reverse complement.
AAACTTGAGTGATAGAGGATGTGTTGAGGAAGCAAATGGATGAAGTTAAAAATTAGACGGTCTCGAGGATCAAATGTTTCAGATTTAGAAGAGTCACCGGACAGTCCGATGAGGTCACTTGACAGTCCGATGATTTAGAAGGATGAAGTCCAGAGAAGTTGTTTTATGTAACCAGGAGAGAAGAGTGACCTTATAATCCGGTGATATCAGAGACCGGACAGTCCATTGTCTAAGAAGTACGCACTAGACAATCCGATGTCATATGGACTAGATTTCAGAGACGTGTTTCACTGTCTGAGGTGAAAAAGGAGTCATCAAACAGTCCAGTAAAAGAGTCATCGAACAGTCTAGTAATTGGTAAAATCAGACAGCTTATTACATCACATATCAACAGTTATTTTTTAGTTGGTGGTATATAAACCATGGAGTGAGACGTTGAGAAGTCTGCCTGAGGTCTGAAGAGCTATAGGAAACTTGTGGAAGGTCAAGGGACAGCAAGGAGAGAGCACGTTGCAAGAATTAGAATACCTTGAGTGCTAGAATAGAGTAACTAGAGAATTCATCTATTCCTAGAGTTTGTGAGACTTGAAAAGAGTATTTCGGTTGTTACTCTTGGTCTATGGTAGCCTAGACCGGATAGAACTTGGTGATTGAGCTTCCAAAAAGATTGTGAAAGTCGTCATCATATTTGTAAGGGATTTCAGGTCCTTGTTCAGGTCTTTCTCTTGAAAAAGACACCAAGAGGGAGCGTCTGAGCTTTGGAGGCTAGTTCTTGCGATTGGGTATTGTCCGGGACAGTCAAGATCATGGGTATTTTCACTCCATGAGTGAAGCAGGCCCTATAGAGCAACATTTTGGAAACGGTAGGAGGGACCAAATTTCCAATGAGAGTGGTCTAACGAGGACTAAGGACGGTGTTGTCCTTCCATGATGTTAGGAGAAATTACTGAGCATCTCTATCTCTCTACTTGTTTAGCTTCCACATTTACTTCTTTGCAAGTTGTGTTGATATGTTGTCTTACATTTCCTCTTGGTGAATACCGTGCTAGTGTTTATTTGTGTGCCTTTCCTTTACCACTAGTATGATTGCGGTTTTACCTACTAACTTACATAGGTTTGCTTTCACTCGAGATTTAGTTGCAAGTGTAGTTTTGTAGCGAATTATCAGTTACATTGGACCACTGATTCAACCTTTCCCCTCATTCTCGATGTCCTAATACTTTCACTAACCAAAACTTAAAAATATGGAGATGGACTTTAGAGTTACGTATGTCTAAAACAAAAATATATGATAAACGATTTCAATGCTACAACATTTGAGGAGGAAGATGTTAGACTTGATGACCACGTAGTACCTAAGAAAGACACTTTTGGTGCCTATGGATGAAGCTGCAGAAGGATCAAGGTATAAGTGAAGATGTTAGTCATAGAATTTTACTACCCTCAAGTTTAGCCAAAGTCCAAATAACCTCCTAAACTATGTTTTGATTTGCTTTACCCCACCAAAACATGATTTTGGGTCAATTTACCCCCTCATGCAATTTGTCTTTTTGGTTTCTCAATACATAAGCATAATCTTAAGATCAAACTTTACGAAATGATAAATAACATCATAACACATATTAAAAAATAATTATAATTTTTTATCATTAATTTTATAGGGAAATATATTTAATAGTAAATTAATTTTTGGAATACAAAACTATATGCAAGATAATGGTAAAAAATTCAAGACAAATTTTTCTAAGACGTATTATGATGTGATTTATTATCTCATAAAGTTTCATCTTAAGATTATGCTTGAGTAAGGATAATTTAAAAAGACAATTTGCATGAGGAGGTAAATTGACCTAAAATCATGTTTTGGTGGGGTAAAATAAACCAAATCAAAGCTTAGAGGGTTATTTAGACTTTAGCTATACTTGAGGCGACTAAATTTGACTTTATCCAATTTAAGTCGGATGGTT
>BCLF01000024.1:391880-419815 GCA_001602275.1 Zoysia japonica | reverse complement strand
ATGAAGATTTAGCCAGTAAAAATTAAGAGCTAAGTGAACGCTGATGCTCCGCTTAGCACTTAGGTGCACCTAAGCACTCCTAAGCATTGGAGTAACTATACATGAAATATGTCAAAAATAGAGATTTAGTAGCACATCCAGCCACTAGTAAAAAGGAAACAAAAAGAAAAGAAGGGGAGAGCCTCACTTTTGGCCCATCCCACCCACTCACGCCAGCCCACCTACACTTTTCTCCCTCAATCCATCAGCCGTCAGCCTAGCCCCCACTGCCAATTCTTTTTTCTGTCCTAGCCGGCTAGCCGCCACCTTCCTGTTCCCCGCTGCCGCCACCACCGCCTTCTTCCTCCCCCTTGCCACCATCGCTGCCTTCTTCTCCCTCGCCGCCTCCACTGCTGCTTTCTTCCCCTTTGCCGCTGCCGCCTCCTCCCCCAGATCTATATGTCTGCTGCCTGGCTGCGCATTCTCGGAGAGCGGCACGACCTCAGCCTCCGCCTAGTTCACGTATAGACCGCAAAGCAAGGCGGAAGTCTTCTGCCCAGCGCATAAGCACGCCTGAGCGACCCTTACGACTTTTTTTTCACGGTGATTAAGGGAGAGGTCTAATTGCTCCCTTGGGCACAATAGGTTATAATTTAGAGCTACCAGGTTTTTGTACTACATACAACATATTACTTCTTTGACGTCAACTACAATTTGAATATTTATATATTCAAAATGTATCTCTGGTTTCCACTGAAGAGTTGCGCAGGGCCGTGATCAGTTCATGTTTTACCCTGACCAGAACGTAGTGTTGACTGACTCTTTTCATAGTAATTCACATTAGGAAGCATGAAAAGAAAATAATTACAATTTGCAATACACCAAACAAATCAATTCCACCCGTCCTTATTAGTTTCTGGTTATGCACTACGTACCAGGATAGACATAGCCAGCATAAAAATACAAGTCAAAAACAAATAAATATTTGGTGGCAAAATCGAGAGCATTATTTACAGAAGGTAGGATAATCAGTGTACAATTGCTTGGTATTGCCACAGCCGATCTGGGTCAGCATTCTACCTGCATACAACAGTAAAGTAGAGAAGCAACAACTAGCATAGATCCATCCCCGTTCCACCTTTTCTACCCATTCATTTACAAAATTCACTACTCCAACCAAACAACTCGATGCATCTCATTGGAGTTCGAGCGTAATATCTGTCGATCTACCTTGTCCAAACTACGATCCGACGGGACAGAAAATATTCATTCCAAAGATTACGGATCAAGGTGTGGGTAGACTAATCTGATCAGCAAGATAACTGAACAGAAGATGAAGTTAACAAAGCGAGGAGGTACTCATACCTGCAAGCCGTGCGCGGTGGACTTGAGCCGGGCGGAGAAAGAACCCCCCGGGACGAACCCCTTGCCGCCGCCGAGGTCGTGCTCGAGTGTGAACTGCACGACGTTGGATTCTCCAGCCGCGGCTGACGATGCATCAGCGGATCGGCGGCGGGAGGAGACCGCCGGGGACGCGGGCGGGGAGGGGGAGGCGGGGCGGGCGCCGACGCCCTCGAACTCGTCATCGTCGTTGAGGACCAGCTCGTCGGACTGGAAGGCGGACGCGAGGGAGAAGGAGAGGACGGCGGCGAGGAGGGCGAGGAGGAGACGGCGGCGTAGCGCGGCCATGGCTGCGCGGCGACTGCTGGCGGAGGAAGACAATGCTTGGAGGGGACTCGGCGAGAGAAACTCCGCCGGAGAGATCGGTACTGTAGTGAAAACGTTTTTCGGCACAGACCGACCGGCTAGCTGACATAAACGATTAGCCTGTTTTGCTACTGTGTCGATTTTTAGTAAAAATCAATGCTGTAGTAATATCGAATCAGATCGGTTTTATTAATTTTCGCGGAAATGGCCCGACCGGTTTCTTAAACTCTTCTTCTTCATCTTGATGGCGATTTTAGGACTGGGCCGAGTTCTCGAGCTGACGGCTGGATGCCCACTGGGCCGGCTGGATCCGCTTCAGGCTCTGTTTGAGTAGGCACGAATCCAGATTTCAAAAGGTTATCGTTGGATTTGGATTCCCATGCACATGAATTTAAAGTTTATCTTTATATCTCTATCTTTATCTTTATCTTTACTCTATAAAGGCACAATTTTTTCCTTCGTAAACCTGGTAAAACATTCCAACAGAGATGACGTGCACCTAAAAAACCCAGATGAAATATCTCCACAGATACATTTGAACATGAGCCGTGAACCCTTTCGTTGTTGAGATATTTTGTACTCCCTTCGCCCTAAAATAAATGTTTTTTAGATTTTCAAACTTATCGCTTTGATCATTCATCTTATTCAACAAAGTTTTAGAAAAGTTATTTATTTTGTTGTGAAATGATTTATTATTAGAAGTAATTTAAGTTTGACTTGTTTATTTTTGTATTTTTTTATTTTTTTTAAATTTTTTTAATAAGAAGAATGGGAAAACATCGATTTCAAAAAGTCAAAAACGTTGGGTACTCCCTCCGTCCCACTATAAGTGACTTTTTAACTTTTTGAAATCAATCTTTGACCATTCGTCTTATTCAAAAAATTTATGAAAATATTATTTATTTTATTGTGAAATGATTAATTACTAAAAGTACTTTAAGTTTGACTTATTTATTTTGTATTTTCGTAAATTTTTAAATAAGACGAATGGTCAAATGTTGATTTTAAAAAAGTAAAAAACGTCACTGTAGAGAGAACATACTCCCTCCGTTTTTAAATTGATGTCGCCGTTGACTTCAAACATTAACTTTAACCACTCGTCTTATTCAAAAATTTTCAATAAATATCATATATTTTGTTATAATTTGATTATTATTGGAGTTATTTGAATCCAACTTCAAATTTTACACATTTAAACAATTTTTTTAATAAAACGAGTGATCAAAGTTGACGTTTAAAATTAACAACGATATTAATTTAAAAACAGAGGGAGTACACGGACAAGAGTCTCGATCTCGTTGTTTCATGATTGGTGGCATCGAACTATGCAGATTGGTAGCGTCAAACTTTTCTGGGACTGCCTAAACAGCAAGAGAAGGGTTTCAATTTCCTTGTGATTCTAGTGGCTTGCTTGTTTTGGAAGCACCGCAATGCTTGTGTTTTTAGAGGGCTCACCCAGTGTTCCTGAAATCCTAATGATGAGACAAGCTTGTGGCCGGTGCTACACAGTTGATTAGTTTTTGGCCCTGAAGTGAGGCGAGGTTCAGTGGTATAGTGTTGGTTCAGGATCAGCTCGTGCTCAGACGAGGAAAGTGGAGATTGCTTGTCCAGGCCTGTTATACACACGGCTGCCAACCAGGAGTCTCTGCACCAGGATGATGACAAGAATGTACAACTTCACACTTTGAAGGTCTTTTCAAAGCATACAGCTGATAGCTATTTTCATCTGTCTTGCAGTGTGTCGAGTAGCTGTCACTAATCAGGAATTCAGGATCGGAATGTATACTCAGTGGAATCTGCAATATCAGTTTTTAGACAGCTCCAATTAATCAAACAATGAATAATCAGTAACATTTACCTTTAGAATGATGAAAGATATAATATAAATATTATTATCTTGAGTTCTTTAACCATATTGTTGGGCATCAGAGGGTAGTTGTAACCGAGCGCTTCTGTTTGCATGTTTTGTAGGGGCGACTCAGCTTTACCTGTTGAATTACTGATGATGCACCAGAGAGATGTGTTTTAGCCTTCTGCAATATAGTGGAGTACCACATAACAACTTGCTTGTATATTGTGTTTACGTCTCTTAATTGGTTGTCTTTTCTCATGGTAGTATTGGTACTACATTCTCAAACTGGTGAGTTTGCATGACCTAGCTCCTAACCTAGAGGAAACGAATTTCTTTATATGATGAGATAAAATGGGTCACAAACTCCTTAATTGCGCGAGGAGCTTGGAGTTATTTTTTGACGAAGTAGCTTCAAGCATGACAAACGCTATGGCTGCTACCAATGGTGAATGTCGTCTGTGGGAGATAGCAGGGGCACAAAGACTCTCTTCTCTGATGGTCGTGGTAGATACAGGTTGAAATGTTGATATAGGTTGCTTCATAGAAGTGATTGGGTCGTTGCTTGTAATGTCAAAAAGTGCGGATGTGATCATATACTGATGTGCTGTGTAGTTTGTATGGGTGAGTTGCAAGAGTTTTTACTTTTTTTTTTCTTTTTAATCTAATGATACACAGCTTTTCTTTATGTTCGAGAAAAAAAAATGTGTTACATCTCTCGTTCACGGCTCCTTTACTTGTCTCCCTGTTCTTGACGCCACCACTAGCTGATATTAAGAAAATATATTGGTCATTTAGCGAAGCCGTGGTGCAACTGAATACTCTCCTCCAATGTTCATTCTAGAAGCTGGGCGCTTGAGCGTACTTTGTCATCCTTTGACAAATCACATATATCAATGTCCAACATCAGCGAGGGTACTCGCGCCGGGAAAAAAAGAAGGCTATGATTTACTTCTTTCATTCTTTAATTAAAGTCGTTGTTAACCTTTTTAATCAATTTTGACTATTTATTTTATTTAAATTTTTTGATAAATTTTATATAATTTGTTATAATTTGATTTATCATTAGAGTTAGTTAAATTTTACATATTTAAATAATTTTTTAATAAAATAAATGATAAAAATTAAATATAAAAATCAATAACAACATTAATTAAAAACACAGAGAGTACAAGGACGCAGCGATGGTCCTTGATAAAACTTGGGGGTGGTGGATCAAAGGACAGAGGAGAGAAGGTGACATGTCGTGCTTTCGTAGGAAACCAGCTGCTGAAAATCACATCGGCCACAGGCTGGGGCCACATAAAAAAAGCGATAAGCTAAGGCTGCGTTCGGTTCAGCTTTTTCCGGCAACTGCCGCTGCAACACCCAAAAAGCAAATTAACTTCAGCTACACGGATGGCAGCTACAACTGCAGCTAAGGTCCCGTTTGGAAAAAAACGTACGAACGAGAAAACCATAGAAATAGAAAAAGCGTAAAAACCATAGGAATAAAAAACAGAGGAATAAAAAAATTAAAATGTTTGGAATGAAAGAATAGAAACATAGAAATAAAATGTTAGTGGAAATTAAATTCATTTTTATAAACTATATTATAATTATTCATAGCATTTAATTTAAATTAAGGTGCGTTTTTTAAAAGCCTCACATATTTCTTCGGTGTTTTGATTTCTTTTAAATGGTAATTTTCGAAAATTTAAAAAAGTTTTCTCAAGTTCTCAAATTTTTCTAAAATTTTTTCTAAAATTATTTCGTTAGATTCGTTTCGTTGAGCTTTCCATATAGGTATTCTCCGAGTTATCTCTAAAAGTTTTCAAAATTGTTTCATTAATTCTTAAAATTTATTTGAAGTTGTTTTTTTTTCTTAGTTTCAAAATTTTCAAAAATTACCGAAGCTTTAATCCTTGAGCAGCGACCACAGGAGCAGACACGAAGCGCGAGAGCAGCGTGCTAAGCCATTCCCTGGATTTGAAGTGGATTCTTTATTTCCCGTAAAACAGGCATCCCTTCGCTCCTTTCCTCCGGAAAGGAAGTCACGATTCCTTCGTTCCGCATGGTTCCGTCGGTTCCATTCCTGAGGAAACGTTTCCTGTGAAATTTCCTTTGATCTTCCTTTGTTCCAAATAGGGTCTAAAAAACAACTCAAGCGAACACACTTTTAAGTTGTTTGGAACACAGAGTATAAACGTAAAAATAAAAAAGAATAATTTTATATATACATCACTTTAGTTGCACTTTCTATCCATATTAATAATAGTCAACATATAAGATTAGACCTCACGTATCATTTACTAGCTTAATGATATAAATGAAAATTGCACTCAAAGTTATAAGTATAGATGCAAATATTCCGTATAAAAATGTTAATAGAACTTAAATAAATTTTGAGAAGCCATATTATCATTATTTATAGCACATAAATTAAATTAGTTGCTTAACCCTTCTCTCTCATTCTAAGCGCGATCGGACGTGAGAAAAGAATATTTATTTTAGAATTTTTAATGGTTAATCTTCGAAAATTCAAGAAAGTTTTCTCAAATTATCAAAGTTTTCCGAAGTTGTTTTTTTAAGTTCATCTCGTCGAGCTCTTTGTACATGTGCTCTCCGAGTTATTTTTAAAGTTTTTTAAATTTGTTCCATTAATTTTCAAAGTTTTCTATAGTTGTACCATTAATTCTCAAAATTTGTTAGAGTTATCCTCCTATTAGAATTTGGCGCGGGCGAGCCATTCCTTCCATTTCCCGTGAAATAGCTGTGGCCACATTCCTTTCCAGAGAAAGGAAGCTTCGCTTCCTTCGTTTCAAACGGCCGAGACGATTCCCTTCCGGTGGAAACAATTCCTTCAAAAACTCCTACGCCATTCCACCATTCCAAACGCGGCCTAAATAAATTAGCTCAGTCCAAGCAATTCAAACCATTATCCCTTCATGGAGGATTATTCATGCTCTATCCATTCACCTTCAGGACTTCAGAGGATTAGTCATGCTATAATGGAATTTTCATTCTTTGCTGATGTTGTGTCAGTTGATCCAGTGTTTCAGTGCAATAAATTTGAAATGTTTTGCTGATGTTGTGTCATTTCATTCTGAAATAATCTTTTTGATGTACATTGTACATTTGGATCGACACCAATGTTCACTTACCAAATTTTTTCTTTTCTGCATGCGCCGATGCTGTTTTGGACGATATTTGGATGAGCGCCAATGTAATGCCAAAATTTGGCTCGCCCAGGTACGAGTGCAGCATCCCAGTTCATTTTCTCGCCGACACGCGGGTGCGGCGCAGGCGTCGGAATCGACCGCCAATGTGTTTGGCCAAGTTTTGGCAGCGTTCGCTTGGGCGGAATCTAAAGATATTCTGGATGTCTTCTTAGGTTGTCGCTGTGTTCCCTGATAAGGGCTTTTTTGGAAGGTACTATTTTCGTAAGAATTATACAAAAATTTCAAAGAAATCAGTTTAATTTCACAGAAAAAACGTAGAAATAGAAAAATTGTGACTTGTTGGTTCTTTAGGTGAATGTTAGCTATATGAAGTATGAACAGAACCACAGGCTCAAGCCACGCTTCTTAAACATTTGAACTGCTACAATGTAAATATAACTAGGCCTCAATGCTTCATTATATGCAGTTTAAAACTAGTGCTATATGCTCTCACACGGCCAGGCTATGCCACTGATGATGAGCAGGGTTTGAAAAACTGTTGAAAATCAACCGGTTTTCAGTGAAATCGGTTTACTTTGGTTTTACTGAATTATTGGTTTTTATTAAAAATCGAATATTGTATCAAAATGATAAATTAGTCAATTTTAATGGTTTATCGATTGATTTTTGATGATTTTGAAAATCACTGCAGTGGTGGCTTTTTAAACCCTAATGATGAGATGCCGTGCTGGATGTTACTCTTCCTCAGATACTAGGTTCGATATCACACGATCACTGCTTGTATAGTCTACATGCTCCACTGCCAGTCCAGTTCTGGCACGCGCCGGCGCCTTCGTAAAAAGTAAAAGTTAGTAATAAAGTTGGTTACAAGTGAGGAGGTTGTTGCAAATAGAGTGAATTGTATGTGGATTTTTTTTATCTATTTATTCATCGATTTGATAATTTTGAATGTAGTTCATATATAAAGTCGTCTGTAGCCCAACCGAGCAGACGAACCTCACCGCAACCGCACCAGCTCCCGCGTACTGTGCTTTACCAAGCCAATGGCTACCAAAGACGCAGCCAGGTCCCGTGACGGCGTCGACGCCCGCAGCGGATACTGCGCGGCGACGAGGTCGTTCCGCAGCCTGAGGCCGCCCGTGCCGCTTCCGCCGCCGGAGGCGCCGCTTTCTTTGCCTGCGTTCGCGTTCTCGCTCCTGCCGTCCCCGCTCCCGGAGCACCCGGCCCTCCTCGACGCGGCCACGGGAGAGTCTGTCTCGTTCCCGGAGTTCCTGTCCCAGGGGCGCGCGCTGGCGGGCGCTCTGCGGTCGCGTGTGGGTCTCGCCCGCGGCGAGGTCGCGTTCGTGCTCGCGCCGGCGCGGCTGGACGTTCCGGTGCTCTGCTTCGCGCTTCTCTCCTTCGGCGTCGTCGTGTCGCCCGCCAACCCGGCGCTCACGGCTGAAGAGGTCGCACGCCTTGTGGCGCTCTCCGGCGCGTCCGTCGCATTCGCCGTGTCGTCGACCGCCGCCAAGCTGCCCGCCGGGGTGCCCACCGTCCTCCTCGACTCAGACCGCTTCCGCTCCTTCCTGCACAGCCGCGACCATGGAGAGGATCTGGCTCGGGACGTCGTCGTGGTGCGCCAGTCGGACACGGCGGCGATCCAGTACTCGTCGGGGACGACAGGACGGGTGAAAGCGGCCGCGCTCCCGCACCGGAGCTTCATCGCCATAACGGCGGAACACCACGCTCTGTTCGAGAAGCCGACTAAGGGCCGCGAGAGGGTGCTTCTAAGCGCGCCGATGTTCCACATCATGGGTTTCTGCTACGCCGTGAAAGCGGTGGCAAAGGGGCAGACGGTGGTCGTGATGACTGACGCGGCGGCGCGGGCGGGGTTGAAGGGAATGCTGGTTGCGGCGGAGCGGTGGGGAGTCGTCGAGATGTCGGCGGCGCCGCCAGTTGTGGTTGGCATGACGAAGGAGAGGAGCAACCTCGGGTCGCTGGAGCGGGTGTTGTGCGGCGGTGCGCCGCTGTCTGACGCTGCAGCGGAGAGGTTCCGGCGGCGTTTCCCCAACGTCGATCTCTGTATGGTAACTTTTCGCTACTCATTTGTTTAATCCACGTCCACTTGTTTATGTGCTGATTGTCCATTCGATTCCATTGGCAACCTTTTTATGTTACTTTTAGCGAATCTCTTGGAGTCGTGGACAATTTTTAACAGAAATTTCGTGATAAAAAACTATAAGTTCGATCGGTCAAAGTTGAAGATGAATTGTTAAAATTGAATTTAAAAATCGTGACATCAAAAAGAATAGAGAGAGTACCTACTACTATGATCCCTCCATTCTAATTTATTTGTCATTTGATAATTTAGGAGGGTGATAAAGGTGAGATGTACTGAAAATAAGAAAAAAAGAGATAGAGATATAAATGTATTATTAATAGAGAAAGTTATATGAGAAAGTGAGAATAACAAGTAAAAGAAAAACTGTTAGACTCTAGGATAACAAGTAATACGAGACTGAGAAAGTAACTGCCATATATATATCATATTTCAGGTGAATGAAACACTTTAGAAACATATTTTGGGTGAAGCGACTTCACTCAAAAGTCTAACACATAGGTAAAAGGATTCATACATACACCTTTATTTGGCGCATGGACTCGTGCTTTGTTATCGTATAAGAATACAGGGTTGGTATCATTGTTTGCATCATAGCACTTGTGCCTGCATACAGATTTCAGAATTTTTTTTGATATTTCATTGATGGTCTATTTGATTTTACTTAAAGAAAACTTAAATCATACTCTCTCCATTCTTAAATTGTTGTCCCATTAACTTCTAACATCAACTTTGACTATTTATTATATTAAAAATATAATAAAATTCATATATTGTGTTATAATTTGCTTTTATCATCAAAAGTGTTTGAAACACACCATATAATTTTACACATTTGAACTATTTTTTATAAGACAAATGATTGAATATGATGTTAGACAATGGCTACATCAATTTAGGAATGGTGGGAGTAGTTGCAATGTTTCTATCACACTACAGCTTGTCTTTTTAACATAGTTGATTGTTTGTCTGACAAGGATGTTGTCACCTACGATGGTCTGAGTGACAGGGGTAGGTAATGGCCATTTCAACCAGTCTTTGAATATGGAACGAAAGCAAAAGTTGAAGTGTTTGTACTGGTTGGAGTTTGAATTACACCAAACCGATTGAGACTTATCAGAGCATTTACAACAGATAATTCAATTAGACTTTTACAAAACCATCTTTCGGTATTTAGTAAATTATTATTGGTAGCTAAAAATGTACCCCTTTCTAATCACTACCGAGAATGGTGGGATCGGTATATTAGTATAGGTGTTGCGTATCGGATACCCATATTGAACTATTGAGAAAGGTGGAATTGGTGGTAGATAAATTTGGGGTGCCCAATTAGATCCCTGTTGAAGACCAATTTTTGCTAAAAATATCTATATTTATATTTAGCTAATATATTCAGTTACCTGTTGGCCAGAATTTCTCTCAATTACTCCCTCAGTCCCAAATTCAAATTGTACTCTGTGACTTCTCTTGTTTTCTTTTTCATATTATAAGTCATTCTCGCTTACCAATACAATTTTCTCTCTTTTCAATAATTCAATATATTCCTCTCTCCTTCAAATTTGCTGTAAATCTTGCATTTTCTACTCTCTTTAATTCTCATGCTCGGACAGAAAGATACTTAAACTCGAGTGGATGAAGTAAGAATATATTCCGGAAACCACTAACACTAAAACCCCTCAGCAGCGTGTGATGTCTGATGATGCATGATGATGCTTTGCTAAGTACTTATCTGCACCACCACATTATATAGTGTTGGCTAGGCCTCTAGAAGAAACCAGCGCATCAAGCCTACTTCATGTTCAAATTACTAGCCCTGAGAACATTACCTTGCATTGGGAATTCCCCCAAAAGTTTTGCTGTTGACATATACCTTGGTCCCTGGCCATTTTCTAAAAAAAAAAAAAACTTGGTCCGTGAGGCTCCTTGATAAGGATTTTTTTTTTGAACTGCTCTTGATAAGGAAATGGTTTTAACTTTGAATGAATAAAAAATTCTGAGTTTGAACTAATCACCGATCCCCTAAAACAAGGAAACCAAAACTGTGTGCTTAATTACTTTTCCATTTTTCAATCAGGAATTAGGATCATCTTTGTTTCCATCCGATGTGGCAAGGGAAAGCTGCATCTCCTCTACCTTTTCAAGCTTGTACAATTGGGGATCGCTCATAGTGAAGCTGCTAGTATTGAAACCGTAGTGAAAGACAAGCCCCTAACAAGCTGGATCATCCATTTCTATCACTGTTGTGCGGATATTTTGCGTACCAACCAGTGTTTATAATGACTCCTCGTTAGGAATGGACGTGTGACTGTTTTTATTTGATAATGATCTTGCAGCTTAATTTGTCCTTGCCTCACCATTCGTCCTGATTGTTTCCGCTGTTTCTTCTCATTCTTCCCTCTCAAGGAAAATCCAAGTGGAAGGAACCAGTTTTTGCTATCTATTTGAGGATCTTGTTTGTTTTTCCTACATAATGTTGGGCAGATAAATGACCGGTTCAGACCATAACTTACTGTTTGGTTAAATAAAACCACAATTTACTTTCATTTTTCAGTATAAACTTTTTCACATTCGGAAATTTATTTAAATGAAGTCTCTACTAGCTAGTCTCACATTTCCTCATGCTCAAGGGCAGCAGAAATCAATTAACAAATAAAGTGCAGGATTCATGTGATGGCAAGTTTGCAGCATCCTGTATCAGCTGAAATCACTGTGCGTGCTCATTTCAGGGCTACGGTTCAACTGAAGCTGGGGGCATATCAACGATGATCGGCCAGGACGAGTGCAACCGCATTGGCTCTGTCGGCCGTGTCTGCGCAAATATCGAGGTGAAGATTGTGGACCAAGAAACTGGAAAGCCCCTGTCAGTTGGGCGTAGAGGGGAGCTGTTGGTGAAAGGTCCGGGCGTCATGACTGGTAATCCAAGACAGTAACAAGTTGCTAACACATTGAATTTATATTGGGTTTTTATTTGTGGACCTTCGACCTGTTTTTATATTTCCTCACGTTTTCAGTTTCGTTCTTCGATTCGCAGGGTATGTTGGTGACAATGAGGCAAATGCTACTTCTTTTGATTCTGAAGGCTGGTTGAAAACTGGGGACCTTTGCTACATCGACCAAGACGGGTTTCTGTACGTGGTGGATAGGCTGAAGGAGCTTATCAAATACAAGGGCTATCAGGTCTGCTAGTAGTTTCAAGATTCATAAAGCATTTATATTTTTGCAGTGGTTCAAATACTGATCGCAAAAGGAACACTGCAGGTGCCACCTGCAGAGCTGGAGCTTGTCCTACATTCGTTGCCTGAAGTTGTCGATGCAGCAGTCATACCGTGAGTTCAGAGAGCACTCTAATTTTTTACAGTTTCCGTATCCCCACGATCAGCCGCTGTAAATAAAAGTCACATGGCTAAGCCAAACAATCTGTAACGTTATCTGCAATGTATGTCCAAGATTCAAAAATTGCAGAAATCTTATCAAACAATACCAAGGCAATCTGTTCGATAAGTGGTGAGTGTTCATTACCAAGTTTTACTCGGCAGAAATGACAGTACAGTGTTTTTGCAGGTATCCCCATGAAGAAAATGGGCAAATACCTGTAGCTCTTGTTGTGAGGCTACCTGGAAGCAAGGTCACTGAATCTCAAATCATAGACTACGTAGCTGAGCGTGTCGCTCCATACAAGAAAATCCGCAAAGTGTTGTTCGTCGACTCCATACCCAGATCTCCGGCTGGGAAGATACTGAGAAGGCAGTTGATGAACTCTGTGCAGTTTGGAGCCGTCTCCAAATTGTAACTATCTTTTGTATCTGTGTGAGGCAGAGAGATGCGGTAATAAATTGCATGTATAAAATAAATCCAGTGATATAAGATTCTGATTGTTGTGAACTATACTTGCAGGTAATTAAATAAAACTGAGAGGCGATGTTATTCTCCACTAATGGGCAGTCCGTTGTCAAGTTGATGAATTGGTGCTTGTCGGGATAGTATACCCCGGGTACTTACAGATCTGACCTCTACGTGAAGGCCCGTCTACGAACTACAGCTCACAGCCCATTTGCAGCTCACGAAGAATCACGTCCCGGCAAGAACGTCTCGACCCCGGGGTCGGAACCGCACAAGCATCCTACCCCGATCACCGAAAGGTCAGAGCTACACGACAATAAAGTTCGACCACCCAACGGCTAGAAGCCAACGCCTCGGTCTGACCCTGAGGACTGGCCATCGCCTCAACAGACAACCTCTGACAGTCGCAGAGATTTCTGTCAATGTATAAGTAGGAGATAAAGCAACTTGCCTAGAGGTAAAGCGTTCCAAAAATTGGTAAAACTACCAGGCGATCGGTAAAGCAAAACAGAAAATTGTTCTTTGTCCCTCACAACTGGACAAACGACGTGATGTGTAAAACCTAGTGTTTCTCGAGGTTAAGAATAAAAAAATTTTCAGAAAGTATGCAAAAGCTAAAAATTTAAAGTTCAAAAGAGAAAAAGAAATCCAAGTCGGTAATTAAAAATTTGAATTCAAATTTGAATTTAAGTGGAAGTTCAAACTTTTCAAAATATGTGTTCTAATGAGAATAATAAAGACGTTCCTTGAGCGTAATTAAAATTCTGGAATCCTTAAGAAGTTAATGGGTTAAGCCGAAAGTCCAATTAAACCGGCATGCCTTAATGCTTTGCTGTCTTCGAAGTTATACAACATGAATTCTATTTCGAATTTCAACTGGAACCCAAAACAATCGTTATTCATCTTGAAGCCTTCTATCTCCTGGCAAAGTTTCAAATCTTTTAGAGCTTGGGGTGTAATTCTCTCAGACCTCCGAAACTGGTACCAGAAACTTAACTCAGCAATCTTCGGTCTCCTTAACAGTTAGCCATTTTCAAAATTCAATATCTTCCGGATCCTTTCTGATCTACCTGTGCATTTTGGTTAGAGTGAAGATCAAAAGTTTATAAACTCTTTTACCAAGTTTCAAGATTTTTCAAGCTATGGATATATTTCTTTCATATCTTAGAATTTGGTTAATTGATCTGCTTTCAGAATTTTTTTCGGAGTCTCCTTATCAGTTAGTCAATTTCGAAATTCCACATCTTCTAGCTCCTTTGACAAAATCTTGTACATGTGATCTATGTTGTAGATTCCATGTTGAAGAGAAATTCTACCAAGTTGCGTTCCAATCGGAGTTCGGAGAGTATTTCTTTTACACCACAGAAAATGGTAGACAGCTCTATCTTTCAGAAGTTTCAGAAACTCAGAAACTCCCTTATCAGTTAATCCTGTCTAAATTCCATATCCTCCATATTTCTTTGAAAAATCCTGTGCATGTTGGTGAGATGGTAGAAAACCTTGTCAAGAACATCTCTACCAAGTTTCTTTCACATCAGAGCTCGGTAGATATTTCTTTAAGATCTCCGAAGTTGGTTAACTGTTCTACTTGCAGATCTCTCTGTCCTTATCGGCTAGCCAAATTCGAAATTCAATATCTTTCATCCTACTTGAGAAAAACCTGTGCACGTTGGTTATCTTGTAGACCACAGGGTGGAGAATTGTTCTACCAAATTTCAACCCTTTTTGAGATCGTTTGCTCATTTCGTTTCTGTTCCCAAAATGCCTAAGCATTAAGCCTGACATCTGCTTTCAGCAGATTTTTCCAACTATCCTTATCAATTGGCAATTTTCTAAATTCCATATCTTCCGCATGACTTCGAAAAACCCTGTGCATGTCATTTATGTTGGAGAACATATGTTACAGGTACATCCTGCAATCAAAGTTCATTTACTCATTTCGCTTTTGTCCCCAAAATGATCAAGTGTTAAGCCCGGCTGGACTAGTCCTGTGTGCCCCACCCGTCAGCCTCATTCCCCAACCCCTTCCTTCCACCAGCAGCCTCACGCTCCAATAAAATTCATCGTTCCAAGAGCACTCTCGTTCTCTATCGCTCTGTCTCCCTCTCTCGCACCACTCGACACCACCATCGAGCACCGATCCAGTCGCCTCCTTCGGCGAGCTCGTTCACAACCCCATCCTCTAGCTCTCCATAACCTCAACTCGCGCATCCTGCCCTCAGAGCTCGTCGGATCTGAGTTTTCACCAATTTTTGAGATTTTGGACTGCCAGCCGTTCTTCAACCAAAATCGATGAGCTCTGTCGAGATCCTTTCAATTCTTCGCAGCTGTGGCCTCCTCACTACCTTGCACATTTGCAGGTCCAAGATCGGGGCAAATCGTGGAGTAGTTTGGCGGGATTCCGGATTTCCTTTGGCCGTCGCGTGCCTGTACCGCGCCCCCTCACCGTGGACAGCCCTCTCGGCTCCCGTCCACATCGACAACCTCCGTGCCGGCCTTCTCCTCATCGTTGTGAAGCTATAGGTGCAAGATTCACCGGTTTTCATCAACGGAGCTGCCCGTAAGACATCGCTGAACTCGCACCGCCGTTGCCTCTCGCGGCTAGCGTTGCTCCGGTGAGGACCACCGCCATTTGACCCCACCCCTGAGTCACCCTCGTTGCAAGGATCATTTTGGGCCGAGCCGCGCCGCCGCACCGGCTGCCGCCCGCCATGGCCGGTCGGGCCAGACCGAACCAGGCGCGGGATCGGCTGTGGTCGGGACCTGATCCCGTGCGGCCGTGTTTCCCCGTGCGCCCCTGTGTGGCTGCACTCTAGAGGCCGCCACGTGGCACCCCCTTTTTGGCCGGTTCTTTTTAAATTCGGAAATCAATTCTTAATTGTTCAGAAATCAATTTAATCTTCCAAAAAAACATAGAAAATGCATATGAGCTCGAAAAATTGCAAATAATATACCGTTGGAATCTTAGCATGTAGAATATTTTAGGACAATCAAAGTTGCATTTTCTGCATTAGAATTATTTCTATTAATTAACAATGTGCATTATACATTTATGCATACCATCATTTTCACGCATATTAAAAATGTGAAAAATGTATAATTAGTTTCTAATAAATAAAATAGGTCCTCCTGTAATTTATTAAAATTTATTTGCTTATAGATTATTTATAAATGATTTATTAGACCTCGATACTAATTAATTCATTAGAAATCCATCGTATTGCAATAACTTATAAAATTGGTTTAGAAATTAGTTTATAGCCTTATTAATATTATGAGCAACTAAATATGTAATTTATGCCTTCAAGAACCATATTAACAACATTTAGAAATAGTTTCCCTATTAGGACCAAATAGAATACTATAGAAAACTCATTCTTTTAGATAAAAATTGGAACCTTACCATATAATTACAGATAGCGCATTAATTTGATAAATTCATTTCGCATGACAGCATTCGCATATAACCCTTGTTATATGCATTCATAAGCATATCATCGCAGGTGAACTTATCTTCACATGCGATGACGTGTTAAAACCTTAGAATGCTATTAGGTGCATAACTGATCATCGCATGCATATCATTTCATATATTTAGGAAGCGTCATGGAAGGCCAGCTGGTGGATATGGTTGCTCAGAAGCTGTCTGTTGTTGCTGAAGATCTCTCTCTTATTTGTGCTAACATTGTGGTTAATGTACTGCGCATTAAGCTGTAGGAATTGTGTGGAACCTTAGACTGCATGATAGTACTCTCTACCCCTGTTGAGTGTATATTGGTACAAGTAACTCGATGTAGAGCTAGACTAAGTCTAATTTCACTGTAGAAGTCGAGTGAATGTAAAGTCACTCGCGAGTTGTAGATTTTCCACATATTAGGCTTAGGGCTCACACATTAATAAACTTGAGATGTTGTGTAGGAGGGTTCGAGAAGGCTGGGTCTTCACGGTGGTAGCCCTGTCTGTGTGGGTTAAGAACCGAGTCGAGTGTGGCCCTGTTGAGCAAGATTGAACGTACCGATTACATACTGGGGATGTGGGATCCAAGAAACCGATGTAGCAAAATGTTGTAGTGGTTGGACGAACCCTACCTCTCTTTTGGCGAGGAGTAGAGAAAGACTTGTGTTTAATCATGGATAGACCTAAGGGGTTATCGCATGGAGGACCCTGTTCTTGGGAGAGGTACGCTTATCGGACCAGCCCTATGGGTTGCGCGAAAGGTTGCCATGTGCAGCTTTTAGGAAGCGCGTACGTGTCGTGTATTTCGGGTTTAGTTATAGGCAACTGCTTGGTAACCACGCTTGCTCCAGTTTATAGTGCAAATTAAATTTACATTCCGTGAACTTAACTTACCTCTAAAAGTTGAAAGTAAGGATCCACTAATAGTGCTATTTTCATGCAAATGACCCTCCCATGTGAGTCAGCCTTATCATATCTTTGGAGTCGGCTGTAGTTGGCCACGTTGACGGGTAAGACTTGCTGAGCATTTGAATGCTCAGGGAGGCTCTTTGTGGTTTTGTGTGCAGCTGGTTTCTCTCCCTCTAGACCAACTGGCAGAAGCAACCTCAAGGGTGGCTATGTTCATTGGGAGCCCTGCTCACCGCGCTGCTGTTGGGTTGCTAGAAGATGCATCGTCTAGGCTCGATGTCATCTTATGCCTAGTTTCCAGGAGACCCTAGTTTAAATAAGGTTACCGCTTCCACGCTTTTAAAATCTCTGTTTTATTAACTTAATCAATAGTTTGTAATGTATTTTATCGTGCTTGAGTTATACTGGTGGTCCTCGCTTCGCCGAGTGACACCCGATAAGATCCTGTGGTCGATAGATCGTCTCTTCGTGAGGCGGTCTGTCACAAGAAGGACACCGGCCAACTGCACCAGCGTCAGCAGGCGCCAGTCGACCAACTCAGGCGACGACTAATGCCCCACCTGGCGGAGGGCCGGCAGGTTCCGTAGGCGTCAAGATGGTGACCCTGGTCCGACCCCTATATAATGGGTTCCAGGGGGCCTTAGACGAGAACAAGTTAAGTCAAGTTAGATTCAAACCATTCCACTATAACCACATCCACCCACGCGTGCTAGGGTTCTTCGATAGAACTAGGCCCTCTCCTAGACGTAGAGTATTACGCCTCGACGACGGCCCGAATCAGGCTAACTCTCAAGTCTTTTCATAGATTAGGCCATTCGAATACAAAGAGCGCACTGATACTCCCTCTGATTACGTAAATTTTACTGTGTTGATGGCCAGAACACCGACAGTTGGCGCGCCAGGAACGGAGTTTTTGTGGTGTGTTTTCGCTTCGCTTTTCGGTGGCTTCGATTTTTGTCTTGGTGGGAGAGACTTCGATCTCTCGCCTGCATTTTGGGAGTTTTGCGGTTGCCATCGCTCATGATGGTCGATCGTGGAACATCCCCGTTTTCGCTGTCGGCCAAGCCTTCCGTTTTGAGAGCCTAGATTTCGTCGCTGACAATGGCGACGAGCTTCGTCTTCAGGCTCCGCGCAAGCGGTGCTTGCCTCACCGTTGTTCGCCTCATCATCGTCTACCTAACGATGTGCTGGGCCATGACTCGGGCCGAGAGTGTTTCATGCTCAACACCCCCAATGCCGTGGAGAACCCTACTCCCGGCAAAGGCCTCCACGACGAACCTTCTCCACATCGTCGCGCTCTTTCCATCATCAAAGATGCCCTCCGGCACAAATCTGCAGCCGGGGGTGATGCTCAGGGTAACGGTGCCGCCGCGACAAGCGGTGGCACCCGAGCCCGCGCTCGTTCCACTTATCAGCAGATAATGGATGGCGATACACCTGTCTTCGACACGCCATACGAGAACCAGGCGGCGGTAGCTTATGTCCTCCACGAGTCCGCCACGCCCGACAACCCCATGCTCAAGGAGACCTACGATCGTCTATGTGTCTACCTCGACGGCGCGCTTCAACACCCTGAACCATCGATTCAACAGACTCCGAGGCACACAGCTCTCACCTGCCAAGCGCCGACCGACGAAGTCTAGCCCGTAACAGCCGTCACGGTTGGGCCAAGGCATGGGATCCCTATCCACCAGCTGGCAATGTTCGCCGGTGCCTCAAGGAGCATCGTGACGCTCGTCACAAGATCGAGGCACGGAAGCAGGCCAGGAGCGAGCGCGACGCCGAGTCCAGGCGGGAACGATCTCCCAACCGTCGTGGCCGTCGACACAGCTACGACCACATCTGGAGCCTCAGCCCAGACGAGGTCGGGCCCGAGCGTTCGTGTACCCTTTCCGCAGAGATTCCGCACTCCGACTAACATCGTCAGATACACCAGTGAGACCAACCCTGCTCACTGGCTTGAGGATTATCATCTTGCATGCAGGGCTGGGGTGTGGATGACCTGTTTGATTTCTAGTACCTGCCACTCTTCTTGTCCAACTCGGCTAGGGGGTGGCTCGAACACCATCCTGAGGGCAGCATCCGCGAATGGTCTGACCTTCGTCGGGCCTTTGTCGGCAACTTCCAAGGAACCTGCATGTGGCCGAGTAACTCCTGGGACCTGAAGAACTGCAAGTAGAACCCCAGTGAATCGCTCCGTGACTACATCTAGCGTTTTTCGCGCAAGCAAAACGAGTTGCCTAACGTGAGCGACACCGACGTCATCAACGCCTTCACCTACGGCACGACATCCAAGGCACTCATCCACAAGCTAGGGTGTAAAAATCCTCGGACGACACGCGCTCTTCTCGACATCGCCGCCACGTACGCCACCGGAGAGGAGGTTGTCCAGGCCAACTTCGATCGGGACCGGACCAAGGACAAGGACAAGTCCAAGGCCGACCGCAAGAACGACAACTGCTCGGACCGGCGCTCTGACCTCAGGGAGGCGGCCCGAGCAGCAAGAAGCAGAAGAACCTCCAGCACGATGAAGAGTTCGTGGGCGTCACCGAGAGACAGCCTCGACCCCAAGCAAAAAATCTGGTCGATCACAACAACCACTTCGAAAAGATGCTCGACAAGCCTTGTACCAACCACACGACCCCTGTCAAGCACACCTTGCGAGACTGCCACCGGATGTGGGCGTTGTATAGAGGTCATTTCTGACCCGACTCTTGCCAACCTCAAAATCCTGACCCTCCTGCAAAGGAAGCCGAGGGCAATGCCGACAATGCCTTCTCCGTGCTGGAGGACTGCCTAATGATCTTTGGCGGCCAGTGGCTTACGAGTCACGACGCTACCAGAAGCAGATATGGCGGGAGGTCAATCTCATCGACCCCACTGTGCCCACCTACCTCAAGTGGTCGGAGGCCCCAATCACCTTTGACAGGTCCGACCACCCCGACTACATCCCTCAGCCGGGCGCCTGCCCCTGGTGCTCAATCTGATTATCGACACCACGCGCCTGACTAAGGTCTTCATGGACGGCGGCAGCACCCTCAACATCCTCTACATTGACACCTTCAAGGCCATGTAGCTCTTGGAGTCTGATCTCCGCCCGTGCCATGTGCCTTTCTATGGCGTCATCCTCGGGGGTAGCGCAGTGCCTCTGGGTCAAATCACCTTGCCAGTCACCTTCGACGACCGCGATAACTTTAGGACAGAGAAGCTCACCTTCGAAGTGGTCAACTTCTCCGGCCAACCCGCCTACGCCAAGTTCATAGCCGTCCCCAACTATATCTACTTCAAGCTCAAGATGCCGAGGCCCATGGGTGTCATCACTGTGATGTCCCACTTGAAGCATGCTCTCGCCTGCGAGCAGGAGAGTTACGAGCTGGTCGTTGCCCTCGTAGGGTCGGCCCAACTCAAGGCGCTCTGTAAGTCCAAGGTGTTGGCCGAGACCCTCGACTCCAAGCCTTCAACCTTTTCGTCCTTTGAACCAGCCGATGACTCCAAAGAGATCATCCTCGACAGCGCTGACCCGACCAAGAAGGCCAGGATCGAGACAACGCTTTCTGACAAATAGGAAAGTGCGCTCGTCGACTTCCTCGTTCGGAATCGAGATGTCTTTGTCTGGGCACCATCGATATGCCGGGCATCCCAAAGGAGGTCGCCGAGCACTCCCTCAACATCCTTCTCGAGTCTCGACCAGTGAAGCAACGTCTTCGACGCTTCGACGACGAGAAGCGCCGCACCATTGGAGAGGAAATCACCAAGCTGCTAGATGCTAAGTTCATCCAACAGGTCTATCACCCTGAGTGGCTGGCCAACCCTGTAATGGTTAAGAAGAATGGGAAATGGAGGATGTGCGTTGACTATACGAGGCTCAACAAAGCACGCCCAATGGATCAGTTCCCTTTGCCGCGCATAGATCAGGTGGTCGACTCCACCGCTGGCTGCGAAACATTTAGTTTTCTTGATGTGTACTCCGGGTACCATCAAATATTCATGCGCGGCTCCGACCAGCTGGCTACATCTTTCATCACGCCATTCGGCTCATTCTGCTACGTTACTATGCCATTCAGCCTCAAGAATGCCGGTGCCACGTATCAGCGCTACATGCAAAAGTGCTTCCATGACCAACTGGGTTGAAATTTAGAGCTCTACGTCGAGAACATCGTCATCAAGACTTGGCAAGCTGCCGACCTCATTGATGATCTGGAGGAGACCTTCGCCAACCTCTGAAAGTTCCGCATAAAGCTCAACCATGAGAAGTGTGTCTTCGGCATCCCCTCCGGCAAGCTTCTCAAGTTCGTCATCTCCGAGGGCAGCATCGAGGCCAACCCCGAGAAGATCGATGCCATCTGCAACCTCGAGCCCATCAAAAACGTCAAGGGGGTCCAGAAGCTCACTGGATGTTTGGCGGCGCTCAGCAGCTTTATCTCCCGACTGGGTGAGAAGGCCATGCCTTTTTACCGACTCCTTTGAAAGTTCGACCGCTTCACCTGGATCGTCGAGGCCCAGAAAGCATTCAAACAACTCAAGACCATGCTGTCTACCCCGCCGGTCCTAACCTCTCTGACCCCTGGTGAGCCACTACTCCTCTACATCTCGGCGACCACGAAGGTCGTCAGCACCGTCCTTGTCGTCGAGCGACCGGAAGAGGGTCGAGCCCTGAAGGTCCAGCGGCCTGTCTACTTCATCAGCGAGGTGCTGGCCGACGTCAAGACTTGGTACACCCAAGTAGAGAAGCTACTCTACGCGATCCTCATCACCAGCCGCAAGCTCCGCCACTACATCAACAGCCATTCCATCAGAGTGGTGATGAGTTTCTCACTCGGGGAAATCATCAACGGCAAAGATGTAGTCAAACGCATCGCCACATGGGCTATGGAGCTCATGGGCCATGACATCACCTACGTACCTTGGCAAGCCATCAAATCACAGACCCTCACAGACTTCATCGCTAAGTGGACCGAAGCTCAAGAGCCACCGGCCCCCGCCGACTTTGAGCACTGGACGATGTTCTTCGACGGCTCTTGTCGGCTAAAGGGCTCGAGGGCTGGCGTCGTCCTCATATCTCCCAAGAGAGACAAATTCTGCTACATCCTGCAAATCCACTTCCACGCCTCCAACAATGCCGCCGAGTACGAAGCCTACTCCATGGTCTCCGAATGGCCATTACCCTCAGCGTCCGACGGCTCTACGTCAAGGGCGACTCTGAGCTTGTCGTGAACCAAGTCATAAAGATATCAAGCTGCCGAGACCTGAAGATGGAGGGTTACTGCCAGAAAGTTCGTAAGCTCGAAGACAAGTTCCGCGGGCTCGAGCTCCATCACGTTCTACGCCCGAATGGCCTCAAGACGAGATCCGGTCCTCGACGACGTCTTCCTCGATGTCCTCCCCAAGCCAACGATTAAGCTCAAAGACGATGCCGCCGACCCCCAGGTCGAGGCGGCAGTCGGTGAGCAAGTTCTGACCCCCAAGGCGGAGGTTATGACCATCATGTCTGACTGGTCACTAGAAATTTTTGCTTTTCTCTAAGATGGCACTCTTCTGGTCAACACCAATGAGGCCCGACGGGTCTCACGCCGAGCTAAAGCCTACGTCATCATTGACAATGAACTCTACAAGCAGAGTCACAGCGGCGTTATCCAGCGTTGCATCCCTCTGGCGGAGGGTCTCCATCTCCTCGACGATATTCATTCGGGCATTTGCGTACATCACGCCGCCCCGAGGACCGTGGTCGAGAAAGTTTTCCGACAAGGGTTCTACGGGCCCACGGCGGTCTTCGACGCTGAGCTCGTTCGCTCATGCAGAGGCTGTCAATTTTATGCCCGACAGACGCATCTGTCGGCCCAAGAACTCTAGACGATTCTGATCACTTGGCCCTTTGCAGTCTGGGGTCTCGACATCCTCGGACCTTTCCGACCAGCACCCGGGGGCTTCACCCACCTTTTCGTCATTGTCGACAAATTCACCAAGTGGATCGAGGCCAAGCCGGTCCCTTGCATCTGCTCCGATCGAGCCGTCGAGTTCATCCGCGACATCATCTGCCAGTTCGGGGTCCTGCACTCCGTCGTCACCGACAATGTTACACAGTTTACCGGCCATGTCTTCCAGGAATTCTGTGAGGAGTACCATATCCGGCTCGACTTTACCTTCGTCGCCCACCTGAGGACCAACGGTCTGGTCGAGCACGCCAATGGGATGGTGCTCCCACGCTTGAAGCCTCGGATCCATGACTCCGTTAGACAGGCGGCCGGGCGGTGGGTCAAGGAACTCCCGTTCGTCTTGTGGGGACTACGAACGACCCTCAACGGAACTACGGGGTTCACCCCCTTCTTCATGACCTTCGGAGCGGAGCTATGCTGCTGATCGACCTCGACTACTACTCCCCGAGGGTATGAGGCTACGATGAAGAAAGCTCAGAAGCGGCACGGCAAGACGCCCTGGACCAGCTGGACAATGCACGCGACGTGGTGATCTTACAATCGGCCAAGTACCAGTAGAGCCTATGACGACTACACGCTCGGCGCGTCAAGAGTTGGGTCTTCAACATCGGTGATCTTGTGCTCAAGAGAATGCAGGACAAGACCGACCACCACAAATTGTCACCCCCGTGGGAGGGTCCCTATGTAATCAAGCGAGTCTTAAGGCTCGACGCATACAAGTTGGCGATCGAAGGCGGCAGGTAGCTAGCTCATGCCTGGAATATAGAGAACTTGCATCGTTTCTACGCATAATAAAATCAGCTATGTTTTTTGCGCACATCTCATTTTTACTTGCCTAACTACTTTGGACGGCGAAGCGTGGCCCGCTCGGCCACCCTTCTCTGCTCGGGGGATACTGTCAGTGTCCCTGTCAAAGGGACAGATCGTCCGACCCCTTCGCGCTTCATTTTCAAGCCCTGCGCCTCGATCCCTCGTGCTAAGGCTCCGTGCCTTAGTCTTCTACGTTAAGGCTCCACGCCTCTCTTGGTTTCCTCGGGGCTTGACCCCCTGACCCACGCCGAGCTTCGCGAGTGACCCTCGAATGTGCTAAGTAGTGAAAGCACTCTCGTTCAAGTTTCTCTCGCGGCTAACGATATGACCCGGTGTTAGTGATGCTCTACAGTTGTATTGAGCCTGACACTCGACCCTATGAGCTATACCTGACCCAGTCGCTTGATCAACGCCCAAAGGAGCGAAAATTTGAAACACAAAGGAGGGTAAAAAACTTTCGTATTTACACATCATCCGACGTGTTCATTACATAGTTGGATACAAAATACTACTGCTAACTTCCTACAGGTAACTAAGGACGCCGCTGCTGCACCTGAGGCAGGTGACCGAACCGCTACCGAAGAAGTTTCGGCCTATCGAAGTCGGCGACAACCTCCTGCGCCGACGGCTGCATGTCGGCCTTGAGCGCCCTCATCTCTTCCTTCGACAACCCGGAAGCGAACCCCTCAACGACCCGGCCGAAGTCACGTCTGGGTAGTGGGAGCGAGTCAGCGCCAGGGTCAGCGAGGCCCCGTCCTCGAGCGCCCTCATCACCTTGACGGCAATAAGCCCTGGAAACTGGTGCAGCATGTGCACCACGAACTCCGTCGAGAGGAAGTTCTTGTGCCCACCGGTAAAAATCTGATGGAGCAGGCGTCGGCCTGCGGACCTCAAGGGTCGGAGCTCATCTGCCAGAGCTGTAGCAAACACATTGTTAAACGACCGACCCCCCACAACGATTTAACGAACCAAAAAGGTAAAGATACTTACCATCCCGCTCCTTTGCGACAAACTCGACGAGGCCCTTGGCCTCGCTCAACTCCACCTGGAGCCGGGTGATCTTCGCCTCCTCGGCCAGATGCGCCTCTTCGATCTCGGAGGTGGCCTACTGCGTCGCCTACAGCTCCTCCGTCTGCCACTCGATCTCGACCTCGGCAGCGAATCGCTTCGAGTTGATCAAGTCTCGCTGCTGGAAGGCTCGACAGCGCTCCTCCTTGGCCCTCTTGGTGGTGGCCGCGGCGTTCTGGCGGGTCCCATCGGCTTGAGCCCGAAGGTCTTTGAGGCGCTGCACCTCTGCGTCATACTGGGCGACCTACCTCCAGAGCTCTGCGCAAAGAGCAAGTCTTCAGTCGGGATCTGACCCTGCCCTCGCAATGGTAAAACTTAAAAGTTATAAACTAACTTACTTGCGATTGTCTCTCGCGCGGCGGCAAGATCGGAGGAAAGGCTCTGGTTCTCGGACCGCGCCGACATAGCGTCTAGCCACGCCCGGTTGGCCTCGTCGAGCGAGATGCGGCTCGACTTCCGCGCAGCATTGAGTTGGTAGTGCAGCCAGATCATGGAGTCCCTCGATGTGTCGCGGTCGGACCTAGCCTGCTCCAGCTCCGCCCGAAGAGCATCGACCCCGACTTGCAGGGCGTAGCCTCGGGGCAGCTGACCCACTGCCGCAGCAAGATTCACCTGCGAACAACGACACTCAACGTCATGCTAAACAGGTTCGACCAAAAACTTAAGTGTTCAAAAACTTACCCGACACTCCATCAGGTACGGGTCATCGAAAAGCTCTCGGCACTTGTTCGTAATGCCGAGCAGTTGGCAGTGGCCAAAAGCCATTGCAAAGTTGAAGCGACGGGCCCCGGCCATCCGGTCGTCGTAGAAGTTCCACGCCCCGGCCACAGCCTCGGGTGGGAGGTTGCCCCTCCTTCCAGACCTTTGCGCGTTGGAGGCCGAGGAATCGAGTGCCCTGTAGCTGATGATGGCACCGTCGGCGCCAGGACCAGCTCGGTCCCTCCTCCCTCCTGCGTCTCTTCAGCAATCCCGCTCGTACTAGCCAGGGCCGCGCTCGTTAAGGCTCACCGACCTCCTCCGCAGCAGGCCCCTGCAAACCCTCTGACGGGTCTACCAGGGGAGCTTCCGGCCGCTTCTCGACGGCTATCTCACTCAGTTCTCACACGCCCTCGGAAGCGACAGGCGAGACCTGGTCGGCTGGTTTTTCGTGAACCATGGGCGGGGGTGATACCTTCGGACCCTCGGTGAAAGCGGTCGGGGACGGCGCGGGCACATCCTCAACCTCCATCATTTCAACCTCCCCACGGCATCGGGAGCCGGAGAGGAGGCTTCCCTCTCCTCTTCAGCGACCACCTCCTCCTGAGCCTTGGAGGCCGCCTCCTCTTGAGCCCGAGCAACTGTCTCCTCCTGGGCCTTGGCGGCTGCCTCCTCCTGGGCTTTGGCTGCCGCCTCCTCCTGAACTTCAGCGGTGATAGTCGAGGGAGGCGGCAACAGCAGTACGTCGCTGACCCCTAGGGTTGGCAGATCTTGGGCCTCGAACGACGAAGGCGGCGCCACCACGCGCGCCGCAACGTTGGTAATAGCATTGGCTCCCCCGCCGGTGTCCCCGGATGCCGACGATGCAACAGCCATAACCGGGCGCAATGCGGTGACCGACGACGGAGGCCTGTATACCTCCAAACAGGTTAGAAACGAATTAATCCAAACAAAACTCACAATTAAGCTAAAGATGC
Source organism: Zoysia japonica (assembly GCA_001602275.1). Classification (NCBI taxonomy): domain Eukaryota; kingdom Viridiplantae; phylum Streptophyta; class Magnoliopsida; order Poales; family Poaceae; genus Zoysia; species Zoysia japonica. The sequence goes on along the minus strand of BCLF01000024.1, from coordinate 393,332 downwards.
AGAAACTCACAATTAAGCTAAAGATGCAGGTAGTTACGACTTCGACTGGTGCATCGGGATCCTCCGAGTCTGGGGAAGCGCTGGTTGGCCCGCGCCCGGGGGCTGGACCGTCCCAATTTCTGCCACTTGGACCGTGGCGGTCGCCGCCACGATCCCATTGTCGACCTCAGCACTCTTCGACCCCTCGGTCCTTGTCTTTTTGGTCAGGGGCAGGATCACGTCCTCGGATAATGTCGAGCTCCCGACGTCGACCGAAGTCGCCGCCTGCGGCGCAGTGGTCTCAGAAGTCGGGGTCGGAACCCCCGACCTTGCGCTCGTAGCTGAAGGGGCACCGACTAGCGGAGCCCCGGCCGGCCTTTGAGCAGGCCATGCAGTCGACGCGGTAGCGGCTGGACTGCCAGCAGGAAACAACTTCAAACCCGCGTGCGCCGACTCTTGATGGCCTTTTTCTTCTTGGCCGGTGACACGCTCGCAGTGCTTGTCCCGACCACGTCCATCAATCCGGGCGTGGTCCCCGACAGGGCCTAGAATGACGACAATAACTAAGTCCTCGACACCTACCTACTACCCGACCCGATCTACTCTACGAATTCGAATAACACAAACAATGAGAGGCCAACTCACCAGGGTCGGATGATCCTTGTCAAGGGGCTGCGGTCCTTTAGTCACCTCGTCGGTGACATCTCCCTTGAGTAGCCTGTCGACCCGCTGGACGTCCTCCCGATCGCTCAGCTCAGTCCCAACCACCTCCCGAGTGACATCGTGCTTCCCCTCGTAGCTGTTCATGGGGAAGGCTCGGATGTGGAGCGGCTGAATCCGACGCCGCACGAAAGTGGCGATGATGACAGTGCCGTTCAGTCCCTCATCTCGCGCACACTTGATCTTCTGCAGCAGCGGCCTCAACCCCTCCTTCTCCTCGACCGTCACCTTCATCTTCCAAACGTCGGTCGCCTCAGCTGGTGCACTACGAAAAGCCAACAAACTATGGGTGGCGTTCTTGATGTAGAACCACCCATCGTGCACAACGCTTTAGCGACACTTTGATGTATTCCTTCGCCTCGGCGCTTCGGAGCATGATCGCGGCGTCACCGACCTGACGGGTCGCACCGGAGGGCTCCAGCAGCTGGCTGGCTTGGAAGAAGTAGCGCCAGAGCTAGAGGCTCGGATCAACCCCTAGGTACTCTTTGCAAAGCTTGACGAAGATCGCGATCTAGAGGATGCCGTTGGGGTTGAGGTGGTGGAGACACACACTGTAGTGGAGCATCAGCGTGCGGAAGAAGAAGGAACCCGGGAGCGCCAGCCCACGCTCATGGAAAGCGACGACGCTCACGATCTTCCCCTTCGGTGGTGCCGGCACCTCCTGGTTCTCCGCTGCCTCGCACTCGCCAGCTTCCTTCGACAGTAATAGGCTGGCGTCATGGTACGACTTCAACACCCCCTCAAAAACAGCTG
>BCLF01000024.1:378142-391744 GCA_001602275.1 Zoysia japonica | reverse complement strand
ACGAGCTCTGGGCAGGAAAGCAAACTAGCGTGAGGAAGTTTGGAGACGAAGGCAATGGAAGAGCCGGTGAATTTCAAAATTACCACATCCCCTTTTAAAGACTACCAGGGGGTGAACGTTACTCTCCCCCACTACCCACGACGCAATAGCGCAGTAAATGTGCCATCATAGGTGTACCCCACGGCGCACACCCGCTAAGCCGTCACCCCACTCACTGACGGGTGGGGCCAGGCGCCGCCTCGCCACCTCCACCACGATGGAGGTGACGTGCGCCTGTCTCGCACGCCAGTCAATTGACAAGCGCCAGTTGATGGGACGCGCATGCTCGAATTGCCGCGCCCCCATCGCCGTTCAATCGGCGCCATCTAACCGTTCGGATCGACCGGCGGTTACAATTCCCATACGTGTTATCCGCCGCCCACGTGGAGGCAGCGGAGCCATACGATCGTCGAAGCCGTTGCCGACATTCCTCTTTAACGCCGTGAGATCGAGTCTCACAGACCCGAGTCGCTGATCACGGGAAACGGCCCACCTGTCTGGCTCAACCAAGGCGCGATGCTGATCGTGAGATATAGTTGATCCGACCGGCTCAATCTAGGCATTCGTCCTGACACGCGGCTGATAACAAAAATCGGTTTCGAACCGACCCCGAAGATCAGAAACTATTAGCCTCGCGACCGACCCTTTAGATCGCTCGGGGGCTACGCCCGATGAGCGCGCTCGCGTGCACCCGTAGGTTCAACCAACAGCGATCGATGATGAAGTCGAAGTTTTAGCCCCGCGACCGACCCTTCGGATCGCTCGGGGGTTACGCCCTAAGGGCATGTTTGCTCGCACCCGTAGAATCAAGCATCGAAGTCTGACGAAGACCAGCCTAGCGCCGCCTCAACAAGAATTGCAAACGGCATAGGGTTCGGGGGCTACTGTCGGGATAGTATACCCTGGGTACTTACGGACCCGGCCTCTACGTGAAGGCCCGTCTGTGAACTACGGCTCACGGCCCATTTGTAGCCCACGAAGGACCACCTCCCGCCAAGAACGTCTCGACCTCGAGGGGGTCAAAACCGCAGATGCATCCTAGCCCGATCACCGAAAGGTTAGGGCTACAGACAACAAGGTTCGACTAGCCAACAGATAGAAGCCAATGCTTCGGTCTGACCCCTGAGGATCGGCCATCGCCTCAACGGCCAATCTCTGATAGTCGCAGAGATTCCTGCCAACGTATAGCAGGCAACCTTGCCTAGAGGTAAAGCGTTCCAGATGTTGATAAAGCTACTAGGCGATAGGTAAAGCAATACGGAAAAGTATTCTTTGTCTTCCATGACTAGACAAAGGACGTACGAAGGACACCAGTCAACTGCACCAGCGTCAGCAGACGCCAAACGACCAACTCAGACGACGATCAAGGCCCCACCTGACGGAGGGCCAACAGGTTCCGTAGGCGCTAAGTTGGTGACCTTGGTCCGACCCCTATATAAGGGGTACCAGGGGGCCTAAGACGAGAACAAGTTAACTCAAAGTTAGATTCAACCTATTCTACTGTTACCACATCCACCCCACACGTGCTAGGGTTTTTGGTCGAACCAATGCCCTTTCGCATTGTACTTGAGTTCTTGATTTCATACGATTTGATCTCGCCCTCTCCTAGACGTAGGGTATTACGTAAATTTTATTGTGCCGATGGTCAGAACACCGACTGTGCTAGTTTGTATCATTTATACAATAGCTTATACAAGTTAAACAATATTAACTGGACAACGTACACACGTTAATTAAGCAATGTTAACAGACATGAAACATTCAGTGATTTTTCTGACGATATATGAAACAGCTTCTACCTGTACCTCACTTAAGCAAGGATTCGAGAGCTCCCAATTGAAAGTAGGAGCGAGTTAGAAATTAGGCAGAGCTCATTTCGTGTGCCTATTAATTTGAAACAGGCAAATCGGGGCCTTAACACCATTGGGGGCCTTGACCATCCGCTGTGCGTCCGTCACAGTACCAGCCGACGAGCTAAATACTCTGGTTCCGCACTTTGTTAACCTTTTGGACAAACTCACAGGACGCACTAGCATTTACCCGCTGGGCTGATGAACCCCTGGATATATCTAACCATCTCTTTCGTTAGTTTGCAGAGAAAATTGACTGGCACGTATGACACTGAACCTGAGCTAGTTAAGTAGATCTACTAGGCCACGCGTGTGAGGTGAGATTTTCTCGCCAGTAATACCACATACAAGTAGGGGTGAAAACGGGCCGAATAAAATGAACTAAAAATTATGAAGGCCGGATCGAATTAGGATCGAACTAAAATTCTATTTATTTTTGAACTAAAATTTAGTAAGGATTGAAATAATTTGTGAAAAAATCCGCGGGCTGAGCCCTTTTAACACTCCTAAGGTTAACAATGTCGAAGGTTTGTGTCCGGAGAGAATATATTTGTGAACCAAATGGACAATCAAAACACTCATGTTTACTAAAAAAAAATATACTTGGTCATATTATAGTGATAACAAAGGTGTTAAATCTAAGCCAAGCAGCCTGGACATTCCATGCTCGTCAATTACGCCTGTAGCCGCCCCACCACCAATTAAATGACGACTTGCCAGAAATTTGACCCAGGCTTTTGTCAGGCACGCATCTCATTGGAGCTGCTCCTGATTCTTCCAATTTTGCGATAGTATGTTGCAACTTGCAACGGAACTCCGTGACATTGCTATTCGTGAACTTGCTGTGATGTCGCCGTGCCGGTATGTGAAAACATCCGTAATCTGGTCCACGTGCCCCATGGCGTTAATCAAGGTCACTAACAAGCACGAAACCATGGCTAACTTTTACCGATTTATATTAGCGGGTGTCCTACAGACCAGGATTTTCAAACCCGGTGTCCTGTAGATAAATTTCCCATATATATATCATGGGTTCATAAAAGTGGACAACTAACTTTAGATCGTTGGTCGCTTATTTAATGATAGTCAATCGGTCGGTAATCCTTGTAACATTTGCCGACAGAGTAACATTCACTAAAAATGGCCATCGTCATCTGGAATCGGTCCAAATTAAAAAGAAATGGGAAAGGAAACAATTGAGAATGGCACCAAACCCTAATTTTTTTACCTCTCCCCACCTTCTCTCAGGCCCAAACCCTAAAGCCACCACCCTCCTCCACAAAAAGTCCTCAAATCCCGTGCTTCTCCCTGCGCCCCAAATTGCCGCACTTCCTAACCACCGGATCCTTCGCAACTTAGAATTCTGATTTTGGGTAAGAATCAAACACATTCAAGGAAATTTGCATCCTTCTTTGAAGCAATTAGGAAAACCTATTGATTCTTCCCTTTTTTTTAACTATCATAAATTTGTACTGATCAGTAAAATAAGTGCTTTATGTAAGATTTTATATGTATGTGAGACTGGGACGGTGTTAGCAAAGAACCAATTGGTGTGAGGGTGCTGCAAGAAGGGACTCAAGGCGATGGAAGCTAAATAAGAAGATAATCATCAAATATCTCTCTCATAACTTGTTAATGGGTGATTGTGTGCTACTTACCTGCTGCTGTGTGACATGACCAAAGTATTTAACTATTTTTTATTCATAATATTTGTTTCTTATCTTCAGTTTCAAAGATGCTTGTATCCTGTATTAAGTTGCATTAATAAATCATGGATTGACAATGAGGTTAGATACAAATGATACTTTTTAAATAACTAACACTGTTGCATGTAGTTATCATGAGTTTTGACATGTAAACTGCATGTAGAGAGACAGATCTATATACGAGGGGTGAATAATTTTCTAGCTTTTACTACCATAGAAATGGTCTTTAGATATGGGGAAATTACCACATTAGAGATGTGTGGTCATCAGGGAGAGGTGTTCAGCAACCATCTCTAATATACAACATTAGCGACCATGCCTAACTGTGGTATCTCTCTGATGTACTAACTACAATGAAGGTTGCTAAAAGCCCATATCTGATGTACAACATTAGCAATTGTTGAAAATTATGAGTCTCTAATATACCGCGTGGTCCTAAATATCATTGACATACATATTTCTTACTGTCCATGAAGTAGTTAAGCGGTGTAGGAGCCGTGCCGTTCCAAATATTAGTGACAGTTTTTTATATGGTATCGCAAATGATGGTGTCTTCTTTGTATCAATTTGTGGTTGTGTTTTTCATTCAGAAATTTAGCAATAGGAAACAAGATCATATGATCTTGCAGGAAACGTGTGAACTCATCTTGGAGAGAGTCTAGTGTAGTTTCAGAACACTTGATATATGATGCATTCACAAAAGGGTATAGAACATGAACCTTACATGTTGAAGCTAACTCCTCTTGTGTGAAACATGGTAAATTCAGATGACAACTTTATGGAGTAACCTAATGATGATGATTACATATTCGAGCTTCTTAGGGACTTAGCTTGTGGTTTAGATGATGGAGGGGATATGGAATATGATGCGTCTTTTGAGCTTTCTAAGAAAGATGTAGCGTCGGTTGATAAGCTAGCAGCAGACAATAGTAAGATTTCATCTTGTGATGATAATTATTGGTGGATTATTAATGTTAATTTTGAGCTCAGTTTCCCATTCCTTTGAATTATTGACAGCGGACAGTGGATCGGTAACTCACATTAAAAGCATTGAACAGTGTGTCAGTAAAGCTATCAGCGTTGCGACCAATGACCAGTCAGTAAGAAGACGTGTGTAAATTTTACCGACACCACTTACAGTGACAGATGGTATATGTCAGTAAAGTTTTTTTACCAACATATAATAAATTGCTAAAGGAGCTTTTAATGACCAGTGATAAGGTATTAATAGTAAAACATGGTTCACTGGAGACAAATCTTCATATAACTCAAAAATCATCAAATCAAATAGCATGTATATATGAAGAATAGAAATAATTTAGATCGGAATGAACAGAATTTTTCCATTAACTTGTGGATGCGTGACTTGACAATTGTTGAGCTCCGTGTTTGCTATTTGTTCCCCTTTATAATACTGGCATGCAATATGTAAGGTCAAAAGACATCGTTTTACTAGCTCAACCATACAGAGTCCAACATAAACAAGATGCTGCAATTCAAGTTGTCAAATACTTGATGAGAAAGTTTTGTTCTCTTTTACCTATGGCGGAGTGACATATTTTTGTAAAATCAATATGATGAGCAAGCATAAGGATACTAGAACATAAATGGGCCATGCATCCTCGCACCCAACCGAACTGTGTTCTACGGAATGCATCGAAATCAATATGTCAACTTCTAAAATGTGTCAGCAGCTGAACAATTATTGAAAAAATAAGCCTACATTCAAACCATGACTAGTGTTATAATGCTTCAGGAGCGCTTTATGCTGGCCTGAGTCCCGATTATTCAACTTGACCACTTGGTCATTGTATGGCTCAACTGGTGACACAGTTTTTAACAACAATGAGTTCCAAGACGACATATTTTATTTATGCGGTTTACTCACCATCGATCATTAGCCTTGGGTTCCATATAGGTGTCTACTGCATGCCAACAGATAAAACAATCATGTCAGAGGAATCCAATCACATTGGGTTCCATTCCTCGTACTACAAAATGCTAATTGCACGCGTCTGTGCACATCGATTCCAATAAAACCCCCGGTTAACGAAGAAAACACCAGATACCATTGCGGCTTTATTGATATCTGTGGCAGTTATCACTATACTATTTCCCCATATTGTGCACTTTGTCCTCGGATGTAGAAATTAAATTGTTGCTAATAATGTGTCGATACAGCATATTTTGGAAAGAACCTTAAAATTAATAAAATCATTCCCCTTCCATTTATTTGTAATTAAGTTTCTAGATAATTGGGTATATATTTTATAGCTTGCATTCTTAATTTCAAAGTGGTAATTAAAAGTACAATGTATATACTTAAATTGAGTTCCACGCTTAAGGATCATATGGTAATTCTGGCAGGTGACTCAGTGACAACATTAGGTATCATGTTCCAACAAGAAAGATCCCTTGTATATTTTAGTTGGCTCAAATTGAAAAAGAGAAGCATTTGATGACATTATGCATATTATTTTGAAAATATATATTTGACATCTTCATAGCTTGAAAGTTAATTTATCACTACTAGGAATTATTAGAAGACATTTACAATAGTCGTACAATAATTTCTGACAACTGACATACTGCCAGTACTATCTTTTACATTTTCCCACGAAAGAATCTCTGCAACACCTTCAAGTGGGCTCAGTTAAAAATGTGATTTTGTTTTACTCCATCAGGCTTCAAAAGAGAGTCATTCTAGGATTTAGAACTTGTCCACAAAAGGATGTTAGTCTCACTTCCCAATACTATCTCTCTCTCTCTCTACGCTCATCCTTTACTTTTGTTGTTTCCAGTGTATTCTCTCCATGTTTTCCTTTCCTTAATCCCTATGCCCAAACTCTAAAACAACACTTTTTTCAGGATGGAGTTAGTACCAAATATTGCTCCAGCTTACTATTTAGTTGCTTGTCGGTTCTCATATTACAATATGCAATGGGAAGCTTTACAGTTGTGGCCATTCTATTCCTCGGAACTTGAACCAGTTTGATTTAATTGATGCTTTATGTTTACACTGCTAGGGCATAAGTACAGTGGTATCGAGTGTTCAAGTACATAATAGGGAGGGGTTTTCTACACTGATGCCATCTAGTGTATATACTCTCTGTTTTAAAATTTTTGTTGTTAGAACAAGAGATTAAGTATAAAAATGAACTAGATTTGTTGATGTCCTAACAATAACAATTTAATAATGGAGGAAGTAAAGAATATGAGTTTTTTAGCTGATAAACAGCATGACTTAAAAATATTTTCTCATAGTTAGGCATGATGCATCTGCTTTTTGAGAGTACCATATTTTGTAATTACCTATCGAGATTTTCCACTGCACTGTACTTGTGGCGTGAGAATTTAAGACCTAATTGAGTCGGATTTATGCAGCAGATTATTTACTTCCTAATGTTAATTAACTTAAATTAAACAAGATCCACTCCATCCAATATCATTAACAAATTTCGATTAGTCATCATATCGACAACTCTTATAGTTAAATCGATCTAGGTTTTTCAATCTGATTACAAAAAAAAAATTCATCATGAGGACTTGCATCTCTCAACTCCTTTTTGTACTGGTTTACTATTTGGAGTACCTTGTACTCTTAATTAACACATTAAAAGGACTAAAATGCTAATAAATTTGGAAATAATATATATACGGTGAATACGAATTCTCTATACACCGACTCAGCTCTTAGCAGATGAAACATTATATGAGACAGATGCTTACACAAAGGATCAAAATCTAAATCGTAGTAGCACTGCATAGCGAAATGATAGTACATACCTTGATTAAGTCGGTCAATTATGTAGACATGGAAAGCAGTCGGTTGCTCATTTGTTGCAAAGTATCAGTGTAAACCCTTTTACATTCTCAATGGGAGATTTTCAATTGACTTCTTGTGGATCCTAATGTGCTCCAAAAACTGTTCGACTGAGCACAGATTACAAACGATGATGATTGAGTTTATCACCTCTTGCACTACTTATTTGAAATAGTTGTGTTTGTATTTGACTGCTTATTTCAATGTGGAAAACTGGAAGTTGTGTTTCAAAAAACTTTAATAATAAAGAAAATTATAACAAAATATATAATATCTATTTTAATTGAATAAGACAAATAGTTAAAGATAATGCTACAAGTTAATATAAAGCCATAATAATTTAAGAATGGATATTTGTTCAGATATGCTCCATGTGACGTTCGGATGGTTGTCTAGCAACTGACGACATGCAAATCCGGCAGCAGATAATCAACATTGAGTCAAGTAACAACTTGCACACCTCGTATCTGAAGATTATGAACAAGAATCAATGTAAAATAAAATTATATGTACTATATATACTGAACAATTTGTCGTTTCGCATGGTACCTATAAAATAAAAAATTGCACAGAGAAAATACTTCACTTTTCTGACATGAGCATATGGACTATAATTTTTTAGTGGAAAGAATAATTTATTTCAAGAAATATTACAAAAACTCCTTGTAATTAAATTTAAACTTTAATAAATGTAGTTTGATTGTTACAGACTTAATTAACAAGCTTCCCAGAATGTCATATTGTTTTAGTATTAGTTCCTACCAAATGACTATGTATTTGTGCTAAAATACGGTGCACTATTAGGTACTATTGCCATTAGAAGTTCTAGTACTTATTCATACAATGAAAAATATTTACACTCTATGAAAAAGGGAGAGACCATTCCAGGCACACCATGGTTTCTTTCCTATTTTTGTTTTAACGATCTGTTTTTGTGAGTTAACACCTCCTGACCACTACAGAACAATTTTCTTAAGTAATATTATACTAATTAATCAGTAATAATTGCTGTTAAATGTTCTCAGAGGCTGAATACCAGCCCCTAGGCCCATAGGTTTTAGTCTAAACTCGGCCATGATTTGTCAGTCTCAGTACCATAAAACCCTAGAGAGTTCAGTAAGAAGTATAGTGCATCAAATTGGTTGCCTCTCGCCAGTCCGGTCTATATATACGGCCCAAACACACCCAGTGCCAGAGCGCCCACCTTTCCCTTTGTCTCACTGTTTTTCCAGGAGCTGTAGTTCGCTTCTCCGGCGGCGGCTGACCCTTCTCCCGCAGCTCGTTTGGATCTGTGGTCCAGAGGGCCAAAACCTGACCGCGCAACCATGCAGGATGTCGATGCTTCCCGGTGCGGCATCACCAGGATTCACACAAATAATCATTCAGGTGTACCGCTCTTAGATGTATATCTCGATGGATTTGTTAATATGTGAGAATCCTGATGATGCTGCATCTGGAAACAACTGACAGATATAGCTACTGTGATTTGGCGCTTAAAGTAATTATGAGTCACGCTGACCTAGTGAACAACAAAGTTTACAGTTTCATCTGGTGCCTTTCAGGCATATGTCTAGTCAGATTCAGGTAATACTTTCCTTTGGCAGCTTATAATTTTTTTGATCTTTGGCAGGTTATAGTTGTGGTGTTTACATGTATGTATTATGTATATCAATGAACGCTCTGATTTATATATGCTTTTAATTTATGTTACTTGGAGAAAGAGGAAATTAATTTATAAATCCTAATTATTGATTTTAAGCTGTTATTCATGCTATAAGCTCTGTCTGCATAAATTGTTTTTGTCTAGTAATGCTCAAGAGATATTTTGTAGTGGTCAGGGATTCCAGCTACTCAAAAAGAGAATTTGCTAGTTAGTCTGACATGTTGCCATACAGAAACTAGTTTCTTAGCACTGAGAATGAAAAACAAAAGGATCTTATTCCTGTATTGCCACCTCTGTGTCTGCCATCAATGCCGCCACAGCGCTTGCCTGTCTTCGCCACCACTTTAGCCCTCTCCGTCTTACCTCTAGCAGTTCGCCGGTGGTTGGAGGGGGAGGGATCCCACTTTCTCTAATAATTTAGTAGATTGAGTCCTAGATTAGATTGGTCTTCACCATGTCATGTTTTTTTGTTGGGGACTTGGTTCCTCTTTTTCCTTTTAGCGATGGTGAGGAGGTAGTCTGGTAGTGGAACATCAAAGTTTACATTTTCATCTGGTGCCATTCAGGCATTTGTTTTGTCAGATTCAAGTATTTGCTTTGGTAGTTTATAGTTTTGGCGTTTATATGTATGTATATCAATCAACGCTATGATTTATATGCTTTATGTTACTTGGACAAAGAGGAAATTAAGTTATAAATCTTAACTATCGATTTTTAACATGTTAATCATGCTATAAGCTCTATCTACACAATTTTTTCCAGTAATGATCACGAGTATTTAGTAGTGGACAGGGATTCAAGTAACCCGAAAAGATGATTTGCTAGTCTGACATGTTGCAATGCAGAGGCTTCACAGGTTTACTTTACTTCATCTAAGGGCTTCTCCAATGTGCAGATATACTTGATTCTAAGCAATAAAAAAGTAGTTGGAACCAGGTTCTAAACATTGTGAAGTTGGTGCTAAGAAGGAGCAGGTTCTTGACATAGGACCAGGTTCTAAGAGCAACCATAGTTGAGAATAAATTACTTATATTGTTTGATAGGGCTGAATCTAAAAGCAATTGTTGGTTCTATACATTGGAGATTGTTGTAACAAACCTCATCAAATCATAGTGGACCCTATTTTAGAATCATGGTGGGTTCTACACAATGGAGATGGCTTAAGTTGCATAAATATATTTGTGAAGAATTTTTGAAGTGTTTCAATATTCTGAATTCCATAAGGTCTCTGTAAAAAAAAAACACGACATAAATCAAAATTAAGAATACTTCAAAGCATAAATCTAACATGAATATTTGTTGTAATGAACTTGCTTCGAGTAGGAAAAACTATGTATTCGTATCCTGTTAATATACTTAGTGTTTCGGTGATGTGGATGGGATTGCAGTTTTGAAGAATTTGGATGGATCATAACCAAGAACAAGCCAAGTTAATTACCTAAAAGCAGCTAAGATGAAAGTGCAACCCCAACCTGTCACACCCCGAAATTTCTCATTTTGGGATGTGAAGAATTTTCCACCGTTTCACATACCTTATCCACTCAATAACCAAAGAAAGGACCCTTAAGCTCCTAAAATGGACACTTCCTCTTCATCTTCCCCACCATTTCCACCCTTTCCTGTTCTCTCCATGTCCTCCCCATCCCCTCAACTTCCTCAACTCATAGCCAACTCGCGATCCGACACAGATCCTTTGATTCCCGTCCATGTTCCTGGTGATCCGTCAATGAAATTTGACTAAATTTGGTCAAGATGTGCTCCTTGATGTCCTATACAACATATCCAAAATTCACGGCCAACGGAGGTCTCTAGCGTCCGGGATATTCATCGCAATAATCGCTGCTCTCTGTTCTGGATCTGTCCAGCGTGTGATAATTCCTTGCTTGTTTTTGTCAATTTCGACCAAAACTTGATAAAAATCTTGTACCATATTGTGTTCCAGAGAATTCTCTTCCTTATCACCAAAGGATTTGCAAAGATTCAACTCAAGTTCTCTAGGAACGTGATTTGTTCTTCAACTGCCACTGCAGGACCAAATCTCGATCCCACTCTTTGATCTCCTTCTCAGTTTAAATCTTGTCCAAACCATCATTTCTATATTATGTTCCACATAATTAGGCATGTTTATGTTCAAATATTTCTTTAAATTGTGTAGCCAATAATCGGAAACACACATGTATTTGCAGTCCTATTTGTGGACAGATAGACGTGTTGCCGCCGTTCACCACTTGTTATCATTTAAGACTTCGGCATTGCTTGCTGCAAATTAATCCTTGGTGAGTTCTTCAAACTTTGTTAGCACTCCAGAATGACCCTCCAACGATGCATATGATCCTAAGTTTTGTTTGTTTGCTTGCTTTGTTATTGGTGATCGTGAGAAGAGAAGAATTCAAGTCAAAATCAAAAGAGGCTATGAAGTGAAGCTTGAAGACTGCTAAGTAATATTTTGAGGCAAATGTCCTTGATCACATTGCTCCTAATTAGAATGACAGAACTTTAAGAATTGCATGCTATGTTAAATTAGAATCTTATGTTGGGTTTACTAGAATATTCCTCATAATTTCTTGAAGCTAGTTCGTGGTTGGGTGTGGTAGTAGTTTATTTTATGTGCTTAGCCTTGCTACCATAGTTGGGTTTTGGGTAAAACTTGTACTACTAAAATTGATTAATGGTAATATTTACAACTTAATCATATTTATGTTAACTAAAATGGTAATAACTTAGTGTATAGAGAATCTGAGCAGGATGGATGGTATGGTATGATGATGTTGAATGTTATTCGGTGTTTATGGTATGTGCTAGTTCCTGCTCTAGATTCTAAGGACCGGTTCGTGAACTATGTAACCTGATTTTATAGCGCAGCAACAAGCATAAATGGTAGGCCCTAGCTGACTAAGTGGTTGAGCTTAGTTTGGTGTGCACCATGTGGCGGTGTAGTGACGCAAGAGGGGTCTTCTGGGATGGAGGTAAAATAGACTCCATGGATGCCGTGACGGTGAAACCTTAGCGGGTGCATATTGACTAAGTGATCTTCTGGCCACACCACAAAGAAAGTGTGTTATGTATTGACGGATACTGACGTAAAGAAGGTTTTTAGTCCACCTAGCAATAGAAGATGAAATCACGACTTATGTTGAAAAGTGTGCAAACTCTTGAGAGATAAAACTATCATGACAGCCGTGCTTATGGTCAAGAGCGGCCTGGACTGCTTCACGATTAGTTCTACTATATGGTTGGTTGATTCTGGTTGGTCTTGTCTTGGTAGTTGGGTGGGACCCGATGAGTTGGTAGCCAGGTGTTGATACTCGGGTGAGCTTGGTAGTCGGATGGAATCCGATGAGGTCTTTTTGATTAGTGGTTCGTAGAGTTCAAACTTAGTGAATAGGTGCTTAGTAATTAAATAGTCTAGATGGCATTAGTGCTTTAAACCTTAGTAGCACTTCTTGCTTATGGCCCTCATGTCATCTTTTTCTATACTTGCTGAGTACTTTATGTACTTACGTGTGTTGCTTTTGTTGTTTTGTTGCCCATGAATACTGCTCGGTGACAAGAAGATCAAAGAAGTCAAGTCAACTGATAAATTAAAGATGAAGCATAGAAGGTCCCGTTGTCGCCAGTCGATTGCCTGTGGTGTGCCCAAAAGTTTTCTCCTCCCGCTGCTCTTCAAGACTCTGGTATTTATTGTTTGTTTACTGATATAGAACTGATTATTACTTAATTGTGCTATATGTATGATGAAACAGATCCTAGCATACATGTAAATGTCATCAGATTTTATGTTTACAAAATCCGATGTGACACAACCTGAGACCTGAAGTGAAAAACATGTCGATTTCCCAAGCAGAATCAATAGTTCACACAACTGCACTCGTAGTTACTTGCAGAGCCTGCAACCAAATACTCTCTCCGTTCTTAAATTAATGTCATTGTTAACTTTTAATACCAATTTTGATCATTCATCTTATTCAATTTTTTTTTAATAAATATCATATATTTTGTTATAATTTGATTTATTATTAGAATTATTTGAATCACAACTTAAAAATTTACACATTGAAACTAATTTTTTTGAATAAAATGAATGGTTAAAGTTGATGTTAAAAGTCAATGATGACGTCAATATAAGAACGAGAGAGTAGAGTATAAGCACGAATAAAGATGCCATCATACTGACTGTTATATAAACTCACCGGGAAAACCGATTGGATATTTAATAATGAAGACCCAACAATGGAAAGTTCCTGCAGTAGTTTGATTTACTGCTGCTCCGAACGAAGCAGAAATATTTCCCTCAGATTCAAGAATGGCTAGGTTCTTTTTATTTTTTCTCGTATTAGTTTTAGCCTTTCATTTTTTTTTTGTTTTTGTTATGTAAATCATTTTCACTTATAATATATAGGATAAAGTTCAAATTACTACCTTCAAGTATAGCCAAAGTTCAAATAACCCCTTAAACTTTTTTTTTGGTTCATTTTATCCCTACAGGTTTGCTATTTGGCTCAATTTAACCCCTACTACAAT
>BCLF01000024.1:359054-372952 GCA_001602275.1 Zoysia japonica | reverse complement strand
CCCCCCCCCCCCACCGGCCTCCTCTTTCCTTCTCTCTTCCTCTCACTTTCTTCTCCACACGAGATCCCTCCATTGACGCACCTCCGAGCTTCGAGCGTTCTTCTCCTTCACCTCCTGTGCCCTAGCTCATTTGAGTTCCAAGCAGGGGCGGAGCCTCCTGGAGGCCATCCTGGTTCCTGGCCCCCCTTGGTTGAGAATGATTAGTGAAGAAATTAGACCACAACGGTGGTGACAGGTGCAAGATGGAGAGAAAAGATGTGGAAATGAACCAGCAGATGCACATGAAGCAGCTTTGCCGTGGGCTTTCCTCCATCATTCTACTCTCCGTGGCCGCCAAGTCTTTTTAACTTGAGTTTGAAGGTATTACTGTAGCAGTCGGCCCCTCCTCCATTCAAACCCACGCTCCTCCACTGGTTCCAATAACCGTTCCCCAAGAACCCCTGTAGCCCCTCCAAGGCCCCATTAGACCATCTCCGCCCCCCTTTCGATTTCTCCCTTCACGGTGAGCCATTCTTCGATTTCTTTCATACATAAGTGCTCTATGATGTGGAACACAAGGTTGACAAGTCGTTTTGATGTTCTTTTCACCGAGGTTCAAGCATTTTGCTTTTTCCCCAACACCGCTCAACCTTTGGTGCCAATCTCACCGTCGACTTGGTGCTTTGAAGCGTTCCCTTCCTCAGTAACCTTGGTGCTGCTCTTCTACACTATGATGTGAAGTTTTTAGGTTCGATTCTTGAGGTTTTGGTTTGTCACATTAGGTGAGGCACCACGCTGAACCTTGTTCGGGTCGCCCAGGGCAGGACAAGTCTGATCTCCCCCTTTGGGACACATCTCTGGAGTTCGAAAGTGACCCCGGATAAGTACGTAGCCGGACTAGTCTGATTGAGCCGAGCTTGCAGCTCTTTGGAGTCCGAACGATGCCCCGTACAAGTCCGAGTCCCTTTTCCAGCAAAAGTTGTAAACTTGTAAAATACAGAACAAATTGTAGAAAATTCGTAAAAATATGAAATAAATTTTGTTAGAACCCTCTTGACTAGATCTACAGTTTGGTACTCAAATCTTCCAAAAGCGTGATAAATTTATTTATACAAATTTAGGAAACAAAAAAAGATAAATTCGTATCTTCTTTTCTATGCATGCAAAAATCATGAAATTTGGTATGCATATGCATCATTGCAGGTGCTAAGTTCTCACAAAGTTTCATCCTTAAATAATGCATGACCTGACCACAATTCCATTTTATTGCATTTCTATTCTTCAATTTTAATAATTTATTCATGCATACTAAAACCTCAAGTCTTGGCTAGAAAATAGGTTTTATAGTAGTGCACTTTAATAAATTGCATGGATTTTAAAGAGACCATCTTAAGCATGTTGAGTAATTTTAAAAATGAATTTCCCTACTAAATGAAATTAGTAAACTATTTTCTCTCATTTCCAATGCATGATATGAAGCATATCATTTCATTCATGTAGGAACCCACATGGAAGGCGCCACTGCTGAGATTATTGCGGTGGAAGACTCTTCTAATCCTAATCGTCCTGTGTGTGCTAACACTTCTCAAACCTAAGGCAAGCCCTGTGCATTAACCTTATTTTAATCATTTTACATTTTATCATTGTGTATGGTTAATGTAATGTGCATTAAGTTTTTAGGAGTTGACTGAAAACCTAGATTGCATGCTAGGTATCCTTCTCTTAGGTTAAGTATTTTTGGTACAGGTATCTACGGTAGAAGTCGTGAGCTTTAGGCTTGGATTTGGATGTTTGGCCTGAAAAAGATAAAGCTGGTTTAGTTTATCACATAAATTATGAATGTGAGACCGGACAGGGAATTATAGGTTGGCAGCAAGAAAAGAGTCCTGTGTGCGATAGCCCTATCCGTGTCAGTTAAGGATCGATCGAGTGTGGCTCTGTTGAGCAAGTTTGAACAGTACCAATTACATGCTAGTGATATGGGCACTAGTAAACTGATATACCACAATGCCGTAGTGGTTGGACGAACCCTACCGCTCCTGGTTTGGAGTTGAGAGAGACTTGAGGCTGGCCATAGATAAACCCAGGGGGTTATTGCATGGGGACTATGGTCTCGGGAGAGGTGTGCTTATCGGACCGGCCCTATGGGTTGTGTGAAAGGTTGCCACGTGCGGCTTTCTGGAAACATATACGTGGCAATGCGCATTGACTTTAACTCTGCAGAGTGTATGCACCTGGACCACGAGAAGTGCCGTCGAGAACCACCGTCGTGGTCCCAACAGACACACAAGACACATCCACAAGCTTTAACTGCGTTACCCGTTCTCCAGGATAGAGATCCCAGTCGCCTACGCTGCTGGGTCCTGAAGCTGTGAGGAGCCTACCACTGATCAGATGGGGTATCTCGATCTCATGTGGGGAGTCGTAACTGTAGACCACACTAACACATCACCGCCAACTCACGGGTAAACAACCGGTCTCAGCAAGCTTCAAGATCAAGCCTCTGCCCATACAGGGTAATGTAGTGTGCATGTAAAGCACTGGAGACATGTGACACGACGACCTGATCCTCATATGCCGGGACAGGCACTCTCTATCCTGAACGCCAACAACCAACAAACCTCTCAGAAGGTCCAAGCTCAGAACCTCCCATGTACCCTCAACAGGTACACCAACAGGGACTTTCCAAGAGTCCCCCAGCATATCATACTCTAGCCTGCCTTAGCTAAATAGTTTGCATAGAGTTATTTGCAAAACACACACATTTGAATCACAATTCGAAAGCATTTAACACAAATTCTATTTTATAGTGATAAGGTGTGAAGTACCGTAAATAAATGCAACTAAGCATGGCTAAGCATAAAAGTAAAAATAATACTAAAACAGTCCTAGGGTTCATAATATGTGGAACGATAAATAGGCACGGCTTAGAAATGTTGCTAGCATATTTTAAAACAGTTGGCATGCAAATTATGGTTTCAAACAAAACATGTAGTTTAAAAACTAGGATCAAAGTTTGGTCAAGGAGCGCAGCTTGCCTTATGAGTCAGATCCAATCCAGGATCTAGGTCCTCGTGTAGAACGGTCTTCAGGAACTCAGCAACACCTCCAGCTGGACAAACGGCATGAAAAATGAGTGAGAAATTGAAAAGGACAACAAAACAACTACTAGAAGGGACTCTACGAACAAATACACGGATCAGACAAAAACTGGATCCAAGACATGGTCTCTCAATTGTGTCCTGGGAAAAGACACGGACTGGGCCGAACGCGTGAGATTCGGGGTTCGGACATGGTAGACGGCACGTGTCCAAAGCTCCGATCACACTTTGGCCCGAACAGGAAAGAACTGAGGCACAGACACAGTCACAGCCACCTGACCACAAGCAGGGTCACAGCCGAACCGTGGACACGTGTCCATGGGCTTGGACACGGTGCCTGCCGTGTGACCCACGAGATGGTCACCGGCTACACAATTAGAGAACGAACTGGGGTTGGATACGGTCACGGCCGAACCCACGGGAAAGGAAACAAAGGGGTAGAAGTGCTCACCAAAACTTGAGCCAAGGTTGAAGCAAAGCTGCAGAGATGAAGACCGAAGGTGAAGACGGCGCTGGAACTCAATGTGACCGAACAATCCCAAACTTGGGCTCGGTCACAGCCGATTCTACGTGACCTTGTCCTGAAGGCGGAATGATCTCTACAAACAAAGGTAAACTTAGATTTCAGCACCTACTCATAGCCACGAGTTGCGAACTTTGCTAAGCGATCAAAAAGCTGCAAGGACAAGGGAACAAAGCTCACCATGGCTTGGTCCAACGAAGAGCCGATGGCGTTGATGGCACGGGAAACTCTCCAACGAGACCATCGGTGAGTTGACCCTAGGAACGACGACGTGGACGGTTGAACCTGCACTCGAAGTGGTGGCTCAATGCAAAACCGACCAAGAAAGAAGACGGAGAAGTCAGCACTCAGATTGAAATGAAACAATAAGAAACTAAACAGAGAGACAGAGATGCTCACCGAGACTTGAGCAAAAGCCAAAGGGAAACTGTGGGAATACAGGCCGAGGTTAGACGGCGTAGCTCAGATCTTGGGTGTCCGAACACGAAGAAGGGCGGTGATCCACCAATCTGAAACAAACGCCAAACATGGCTTATTCCCAAGATAGCAGACCAACAGGACACGAAAATAAAGACAGGGAACATGGTCTCACCAAGGAAACGGCAGCGGTGTGACAACGACGACGGTAGCAGCTCCACCCCATCTATTTCACCACCTGCCTCCGACAACAGCCTTCGGCTGTGCAGTGGCCTTGCAACCTAGACGTGTTCACGCTCCAACGATTTGGTCCTTCTGGCACAAGATAGAGATCAAGATTCAACCAACAGTAACAACGACCAAGGGAAGCAACAGGAATAAAGAAAGCTCACTGAAATGATCGCGCAACTGAAGAAGATGAAGGCAGATCGGACGGCACCAGCTGGATCCGTGATGACCGAAAAGCTCGCTCCCTGCTGCACCGAAGCTCCATCATCATAGAAGCAAGCACGAACTGCCCCACAAGCACGGCAACAAGGAATGGTCAACAAACACAATGAGACAACAAAAGCCTGGGAACAACATACAAGAGATAAGCAGAAAACACGACGTGCTAGGTTCATCCACCAAAAGGGCTCGACCAACACGAGGAATCCGACGACGGCAGCAGCAGAACTCCTCTGATCTTTCTTCATCTGAACGAAACTGGACGAGATCAATACAACAAGAGAAGACACACAGAAAGGAAACAAGCTCATCGAGGACCTGAACGCAGGGTGGATGGTCGACGGAAATGGCGGATGGAACGGGTCAACAAGCAGATCGAGGATGAAACGTCATAGTCCAAAACAAGGATGAAGAGACACGGGCTGGAGACAGGGTCGACCTGGTGAGGACAGAGCCGGGACGATGAGCAGGACGACAGCACGGACGAAGATCGTCGAACAGGGACGACAATGAAGCTCGGCAACGAACGGAAAAACCCACTTCCACAGAACTCTAACCTGCACGCGAACATGCCCACAAAGATGACAGCCAAAACAATAGCAATCTTACACATCCACTGACCTACTTGATCTCTAACCAAGAGAAAAACAGGCAGCGGCGAGAGAGCTCACCGAGATTGAGCGGAGAGGCCGACGCGAATCAGCTGACCGATCGAACTCAAGGGCGTCGACGAAGAGGATTGGTGCCAGGCATTCAAACAGAGAAGGATGATCGCGATCCACTGATCTGAGAAGAATAATAGGGGTACAGTTGACTGGCCGACGACGAAGGGCTCCCCACTGTGGATGACTGAAACATGGACGAGGAAGGTCAGAGGAAGAAAGCGAACCAGACACGATTGAACCACCAGGAGGCGAGTTCACTTGAGAGCGGACGAGACGACGGGGTCGACGGCGAACGAACAATGACGCCGCACGGGGACAAGCAGGATGACGCCGAGGTCGAAGGACGACGACTGCCGCGCTCGTCAAGGACGGCACGCGCTAGGGACAGCGCTGCTCCCGGCGACGATGTGAAGGCGGGTCGAGGACGGCTTGGGTTGAGGGCGGCGCAGTTGGAGACGACCAGGGCGACGAGCATCGGGACGGGGTGCACCACTGCGGGCACGGATGAGGTCAGGGACGATGAGGTGGAGCAGATCGAGGTTGACGGGTGGTGCAGGGATGCGCGATGAGGACGAACGGCAGGCGACGAGCTGCCGACAAACGAAGCCGGTCGAGGATGAGGTCGAGGTCGAGGAGGGCTCGGGGTCGACGATGGGATGACGTTGAGCGCAGGAACTGGGCAGGCTGGGCGAGGCGAGCAGGGCGAGCGGCGCAGCCTGGGCGATGGGCAGGGCTGCAGGGACGCTCGAGGCTTGGCGGCGCGAGGGCGTGCAGAGGACGGTGCGGCACGTCGCACCGGGCGGCGCGGCAGGCGATGGCTGGAGCCAGGGTTTGGGAGGCTGGTTTTTAGGTGGGGGTGGGGGTTGGTGGGGGATGAGGAGAGCCATCCAATCGAACGAGATCAATGGCCAGGAATCAACGGGAGGTGAGCAGGCCAAGTGGGCCGGTGGGGAGAAGGGAATCTGGCCCAACGCGGAAATACGGGCTGTTACACCAAGCAAAAGTTGTCATAACCCGTGACAACAGACTTTTCAAAAAGATTCATACACCCTGTAGAGGGTGTACACATTTCCCCATAGGCCATTCACTCTTGATCAGGGGAGTGATATGACACTCGTCTCACCATCTCCAAGTATCAACACAGAGATGCCCTCGAAATGTCGCAGGGGCTATATCATCAGTGAAGCGGAACCACTGAGACACGATATATACATTTCCGAAGCTGGATCATGAATCATACTCTCACGTGTTTTGTATCGAGAGCCATTAAGGATGCACTCAGGGGCTATATCGGCAGTGGAAGAGAAAACACTAACGACGTGGGAGATGCATCAAGCCGGGACGTGAATCATACTCTCACGACCTTCTGCTGGTATTTCGTGTCCTACGACTGCCTAGGGGCTCATTGTGGCAACACCAATAAGTAGGACGTCTCGTCCATGACGGGTTCTGTGGCTGTACGAAAATCACTAAGTTGGTGTCCAACGAACCAGTCCTTATGCAGCCAGAGCGAGCGCTATGTTCACAAGGGAGAATGTTACTGGAGCACATAGCTCATTACCTGGGCACATAACTCATTAACACATAGACAAGCCTCGCCCACAACCAATAAAATCCACCTCCACATCACTTACCACAGGTTGTACTAAAACCCATCCCCAGTTTACTTTACACACACCAAAATCACAATTAACACATTTTATAAAGAGATATATGTTTATATATGTATGAGAGGGTGTGGCGATGTGGAATATTGCGATAAAAGATTCCTAAGTTTTCTAGTAGCAAGGGATTAAAACCATTCATTAATTACTTAATGATGATAATTAGACATTAGCACCCATAGTAGTCACAAATAGGATAATAACTACTCAACATTTTAGAACAAGCAGATGCAAGTAATAGGGCCATATAGGAGCATAGCAAAACATAGAATAAAAATGATCAAGCGGTTAGAGCTTGCCTGCAATTCCTTAATCTTTGAGATCTGAACCTTGAAGCTTTGACCTGACATTCAAGTCTTCGGGCCTTTCCTTGTACGACGAGTCTTTTGACACTTCTTTGAACTCAATGTTTGCTACACGTTGAATACACAAAATAAAACTACCACAAACGAAAATAAAACTTGAGAGGAATCGATAAGATCCAATAAAACTCCAATTAAAACCAAACCACTTCGAAAGGCAAATCACCGATGAACAAAGTATGTGGGATGCGTTGGTTTCATTATTAGTGTATTATTTAGTGAAAGGCTCATTAGGGATCTAAATGTCATAATACAACTATTCCTAACTTAATACTATTTTTGACAAGCTAGTGATTAGCTATTGGGTTCATTTTATAATAATATATTTACTTGGTGCTTAGTGATCGTATGCACAAGTAGGTACGTTGGATGCGGATGCACGGCAACAAGGCTTAAGTATGACTATATTTATGTGTGCGAATGCATGTGTCTATATGTAATGGGGCTAGTACACATGTACGGACAAGGTACGCGTCTATACGTGGCATCAACTGTAGGTTATTAAATGCATTATGGGTCAATATTTATTTTTGTGCAGAGAGTCATAGTGATAGAACGTTTAACCTTACTCTTATGTTTAAAGCTAAAACATGATTGTCTACAATTTATCGTCATTATTATTATCATCCTCATCATTGTTGTTGTTGTTGTTATTATTATTATTATTTTACTTTTATCTTTTAAGCTATTAAAGCTAACGAGTGAATAGTGTAGTATTGCATATATGTGAATGCAGAGATATATGTGGCAGTGTTTATAAGTATATATACATGCAAAGCTATCGGTAACCTTAGCACGTATGCACACGTGGGATCTGCATATCGTTGATATCGGTTGCCGATAGGCATGATGAATTGTGTGCCATTTAATTCAATATTTACGTCTAATAATACATGTGCATACAGGGATGTTGGTGGCCATGTGCACTGATGTATGTTTATGCTAATTTATGCATTATAATGCAAAGCTAAGAGCGTGTGATAACCAACATTTAAAGATTAATCACTTAATCTTTACCTTTATAGTTATATCATTAATATGACGGGTGGCATTTGCTATTATGCATGCGTGACTAACAATTAATGATGAATTACTTGAGTGTATTTTTATAATTAAATTATTAATATATGTGGCATGTGTACTAATGCATGCTAAAAAGGGTGAGGTGCATATTTATAATGAACTAGTATGATACTGTGCTTAAAAATGAATCGCAATAAAGGACATGCAAAAGGGCGATAAATACTAATAAAAGGATGTGACATCCCGAAAATTTGAAACCCAAAATTTAAAATTCGAAACTTGAAATCTTCTAACAAAATGCTGACAAACTATCTTTGTCTCTTCTTTTATTCAAAAGATAAAAATTTCATGTAAATTCAAAACCTCTCTTAAATTTGAAATTTTCTAAAAATATTAAAACTTGAGTTGCTTGACTCTTTCTTTTGTTTGTTTTGATTTGCTTGAATTTTAATTGTCCTGAATTCATTTGTGTTTAATCGAAATTCCTAATGAATTATCCAATTCCCTTCTATCATACAAATTCTGGATATATTTAAACTTTGATTTTGGGCTAAATCTTCTCCTCTCCTCTTTCGGCCCACTCCCTCACGGCCCAATAGCCTTTTTTTTCCTCCACGGAGCAGGCCGCCTCCTCCCTCATTTAATGGCGCAGCCCAACTCGGCCAGCCCAGCTCGCCTCCTTTCTTCAACTTGGCGACAGGGCGACGTGCGCACGCCGCGCGCACCGCCGCCGCAGCCGCGCATTCCCGGCCGCGCAATGTGCGCTGCTGCCTGTCGCGGTCAGCTCCCGCGCTCGCCGCCGACATTCCTGCATCCTCGTCAACCTGACGTGCTCCGCCGCGCCAATACAGCCCGTCCCGACCGGACCCGAGCGCGCCACCGCCGCTTCCGTGGCTTTTCCGGCGGCGCGACATGCCAGCCGCCTAGCTACAGCCCTGGCAAAAGCATGTGCATGCCATGCCGCTCCTTCCCGGCCCCGTACGCGCTCAACGCGCTGCCACCACCTGTCCCGACCGCCACCACGCACCAAACTCTCCGCCGCCGGCATTCAAACCACATTCTGCCCCATCTCTTCGCCACACCACCTCTCTCTGGCTATAAAAGGCCACCAGGACACTCACGGAACTCCCCACCATAGAAATTACCTCAAAAATCCACTAGATTTCGTCTTTCCCTTCTCTCTCACAGCTGGCCGCCGTGCTCTCTGTCACCTCTGTGCCCCGGCCGCTTTCCGACCCCGCCAAGTCCTCCTACGGCTTGCCCACGACATCCTCCTCCACTTCCCGTGCTCTTTGGGCCGTCTCCGCCATAGACACCATGCAGCACTGAGCACGCATAACCGTGTGCTGTAACATCCCAGAATTTCTCAAATTAATCGAAGTGGCAATTGTTCCGAAATTATTTCCTATTGACTTCGAAATTTTCTTTTATTTTTTTTCGGACGCCGGAATTATTTGGCCCGCGGACTTTTTGGGCTGAAATTAATTATTGGCTCTAATCCTTATTTAATCTCTCTCCTATAAATACCCCCCTCTCATCCTTATCCTCCCCATTCCCCTCTCCTCTTCCAGAAATATCTCCAACCGCTCCCCTCCTGCGTTGCCTCGATCTCCGTCGCCGCCCTGCGCCGCCTTTGGAAACTGCGCGCCGATCGCTATCGTCTGCGCTCTCCACGTTGCCGTCGCCAGCCTTCCGTCGTCCGAGACTGCTTGACCGCGCGTCAATGGCTCCGTCACGCTGACCCTGCCTCGGTCCCCGCTCGCTCGTCCCGAGACCGCGTCGCTGGATCCTGTCCCCGTGCGTCGCGCCTCATTCTCCGAGCAGTCTCACGCGCCGATGCTCTCCGTTGACCCGTCCGCGCATCGGGCGCCGCCTCGATCTCCGTCTAGTTCCCGCGCTCCTGCGTCCCGTCTCGCACCGCGTCGTCCGCGCCAACCCCGCTCCAGTACCAGTCTCCGAACCCCGCGCCTAACGCTGCTGACCTCGTCGCGCGTCACCGTCCTCGTCAGATCTCCAGTACTCCATTCTAGTACGATCTCCAGTCTCCAGTGCGCAAGTCAAGGTTTTGATCTCCAGATTTTCATCTCTGATTTTCAGATCTGTGGTGAGAAATTCCCCGCTCCCAAATTACTTTTTCCTCTCCGATGGATTGATGAATTAATTGTTAATCAATTTTCTATTAATTGTTTTGCGATTAATCTAGTTACTCGTGGTCTAGATCTTCTAAGATTTTTGGGGAACTCCGTTTAATATCAGATGATTCCCAAAATTGTTCTGTTAATTTTCTCGTCGAGGATGTCGTGTAGAATTTTTCGGGAAACGTTTTGCGCACGTTTAGCGTAGTAGTTTCAATTTAGATTTAATTACCGGTTTTAATTGTTGCGTGCCTAGTGTATGACCCTGTTCGTGCTGTGTTTAGCTGGTGATCTCGAGGAGGAGTACTGCGAGCCCACTCAGTTCGATGACCCGGATCTTGACTATGATTCTGAGCTGCCAGGCATGCCGCGTCCCTTGATCACTTTTGTACACAGTATTTTAAAATTGCATGTTTTGTTTGCAACTCTAATTTGCATGCCAACTGTTTTAAAATGTGCTAGCAATATTTCTAAGCTGTGTCTATTTATTGTTCCACAAATATATGCCCTAGGATTACTTTAGAATAATTATTTTATTTTTATGCTTAGCCATGCTTAGTTGTATTTATTTTATCTCACACCTATCACTATAAAAATAGAATTTGTGTTAAATGCTTTTGAACTGTGATTCAAATGTGTGAGTTTTGCAAATAACTATACATAACTATTTAGCGGGGGCAGGATGGAGTATGAAGAGCTGGGGGACTTTTGAGAAGTCCTTGTGGGCGTACCTGTGGCGGGTACAACGGAAAGATCTGGGCTGTAATCTTTTCGTGAGACTTGTTGGTTGTTGACGTTGAGGTTAGAGAGAGTGCTTGCCCCGGTAATTAATGACCGAGTCCTTCGAGTCTTGTACGCTCAGTTGACAACCATGCACACCACGGTTGGCGGTGTTGTGTTAGTGTGGTGTAGAGTTATTGGCGGTGTTGTGTTAGTGTGGTGTAGAGTTATGACTCCCCACATAAGATCGAGATACCCCATCTGATCAGTGGTAGGATCTTCACAGCTCTAGGACCCATTTGCGTAGGCACTTGTGATCCCTATTCTGTAAGACAGATGACGTCAGTTAAAGCTTGTGGACGGGTCTTATGTGTTCGTCGGAACTACGACGGTAGTTTCCGATGACACTTCTTGTGAGTCCAAGTGTATAACCTCTGCAGAGTTATAATCGATGCGCATTGCCACATCCTTTTGCAAGGACACCCCCCTAAGTTGTGCTCCTCGTTGAGTAGTTTTGTTTTCCTTCCTCCTCTTCTATTTCAAAGAACTCCGGCCTTTGAGCTGTGGCCGAGTGTGGAGATTACATCGGTATTTAAAATGAACCCCCGTTCGAGATAATGGAGATCCCTGCGGGAAAAGATAATAAAATTTGATAGATTTAAAATAAAGCTTTCTTGCATCTTTAAAATAAAATAAAATGTTTTAAACTTGAATTTAGCACTTGAGCCATGCCTTTACCCTTGAAACCATTTGCATGCATACATTGTTGATAGGTAGTACGTGGTGTGCTAAGTATTCGTACTCATGGCTTTCTAATTTGTTGTTTTTAGAGGATACTTTCAGCTTCGACTTCGACTACGTCTCCGACGAACCATTTAGTCAGCTCCTGCGCTCAAGCTAGCCTGTATGGAGGAGGTTCGCTACTGCTGCCATGATGATGCTTCCACTGCTGCTCTTGATGGATTCTCGATAGCGATCTATCTGCTCTGAGATGTTTTCAGCCTGTGTGCCGATGGACCCCTTTGGAGGATTTTATTCTAATAAATTTGCTTTAACTTGCTATTTTCTATTCTCGTTTCTTGTTTAATACTTCTGTTATGGTTTTTTGATTCATCGCTTGTGATGTTGTGTTTGCCAACCTCTTGGGATTGGCAAGGTCACGAAAGATCGGAATTTATCGAAAGGTAAGGAAAACCTGATTGTTACATGTGCCTACTCCTCCTTCGCCAGCCTGCCACGGTCGAAACCCGACGTCGAGAACCCGACCAACGGATTTGTGGTGAGCTCCTCTATCTTTCCCCTCTTTCCCCGACGGATTTTGGCCACTGTAGCAATCTTTCAGGATTTCGGCGAAGTTCCGGCCATGGAGCCGCCATCTTGCTCCTGTCCAACCGCCATCGACCCACCTGAGTCACGCTGCACCGTCCGATCGCTATCGTGCGGGCGGAAATAAATCAGAGCGCGCCTTCGGCCTGTTTAAATCCCAACCATTGATTCCGAGATCCACGGCTCATATTAGTCCACGTCGCCTTTAAATATCGGTCCTCTGATTCAAGTTTTACGGGTGAGATTTGATCCAAGGAAATGGTTTTGTTATTATAAAATCTGAACCGTCCGATCTAGATCCAAGGGTCCTCAAGCCTTCACGTCGACCTCTAAATCCACACCCTCCATTCCAAATCAGGCGGCCCAGATTAGATCAGCAAGAATTAATAAAAGAAAATGCCCCTAGCCCGCTTGTAAGAGAATCCCGCCAACTCGGCCCCGAGTCAGTGTGTCAAACTGAAATGCTAGGTGCACACACGCAAGCGTACACAAAAATATTCTTCCATGGATTTCCTTCACAAAAATAATTTCGTAAATTTCAAAAATATATCTTTTTGCACCTAAGTCCCTGCTGTTCTGTACCATTAGGATTTAGTCCTAGTATTTTTACAAATACCCCCTTGCTTTAATTCCAATTTAGTCCTAAATATTTACACCTAGCACCCTAAACTTTTATATAATTACATATAGGTCGCTGACCGGTTCTAGTAAATTATGTAAAAGCCCCTAGAAACTTTCTAACAATTACAAATAGGTCCCTACAGCACCCTACACCTTGTAAATACCATATCTTTTCACCCGTAATCCCGATTTCGGTGATTCTTGCGCTCACGCGATCGTCTCAACGTGAGCTATTTTATAAAATTGGTTTCAAATCCTAAAACCCCTCATAATTTCTCTAGTTTGATCCATAAGCCCATAGCTTCCGATAAACACTTCTCGGCATCCGATAAATCCAGAGCCAATCTTTCCACCACCGAAAAATCCCATGATCACTCCACAAAAATCAAACCTAGCTATCAACTGATCATATTACCCTCCCTTTCCGGCATTCGAGTTTTATTGGAATTTTTTATTTAATTCTTTTTGGTTCTTTATTGATCTGCTCGTAACTTACTGGTATTTGTTTTAATTAGTATACTTCATATAGCCATATTAAATACATGCTAATAACCTGATTAGTGTTCATCTCACTTTGCATTAACCTACATTACTGCATGTGCCACATAATACTATTAGCATTACACTTATAAAAGTAGAGTCAAGTAATTAGGCACTAATAAATAGAATACAACTGCATAGTAGGAGATTAAGTAAATAACCTCTAGCCTCTGTGTAATCATTTATTTAGTATAAACTAAATAAAATATCCAAAATAAAGTTAGTAAATAATCACTCACATACGATACTAATTAGTAACTATCACTAGCATATGACAGTAAATAGGATTGCACATAAAATGACGCATGAAATGATATGTCATATGCTAGTCACGTTTCTAGTGCATGCTACATAAGTGTGTGTGTGTGTGTGTGT
>BCLF01000024.1:320388-337596 GCA_001602275.1 Zoysia japonica | reverse complement strand
GACGGGGCGGGGTGGGCAGGGCGCGACGGGGCGGGCGGGTGTGTGCATGAGAGAGAGTGTGTGTGACAGTCGGGAAGGGCAGACGAGTCTTCATATCGCATAGTTTACTGAGTGCTAGAACGGTTTGCCGAGTGCCAAATCGGTTTAGCCGAGTGTCAGATCAGGTTTGCCGAGTGCCTGGATCCTGGTTTGCTAACTGCTCGGATCCTTGCACTCGACAAACATAGAGTACTCTTTTTTTAAAAAAAACCGCCAGGTTTGCTGAGTGTCCAGCCTAGAGCACTCGGCAAAGATTTTGTTTGCCGAGTGTCTACTGGCTGACACTCAGCAAACTGTATTTTTATTTTATTCTTTTCTATAACGTGTTTTACTAAATTTATTCGAATATGCTTTGAAAATACCTGGTCAAATTCACTCAACAATGCATATTCCATGCTTACACGAATATTAGACCATTATTTCATTCAGTTATACCTCAAAATCATTTTATACCGATTAAAGTTTTATAATTGTAGTAAATTGATTAAAATTATCAAACAGATTCGAAAATTCACCAAAATTTCACATGAAACAATCTATGTTGGTTATTTCCTATACAAAAAGTTTTAAAGTGAAACCTCAACTCGACCATCACTTTGACTCTAAATCTCATGAAATCCTTCTCAATAGTAGGATTCTTGTTTGGAGATGCTTCGATGTCTAAGCAACGTACGTGACAACTTGTGCGAAACGCGCTCAATTTTTTATCACATATTCCACATATGATATCATGAGATCTTGACAAATCTCATGATTTTTAGACTTTGTTTGTTTTTTATAGAATTTTAAAACAATTCAGCCACACGTTTATAGTCATGTTTCGTGGACAAACATGTTCAAAATTTTCTATTACTTCCCGGATAAGCCTCACATTAAACTCAATAACATGAAAATAATTTTTTATTCATTTTATTGCATTATTCGAATCACTTGCAGTTCAAATTTGACTTATCTCCAAAAATTCTATTAAATGAAATAAATTAACTAAATATAGCAAAAGATCGAAAAATGTACCAAATTTTAACATAGAGTAGCATACACAGTATGTGGGCAAAAAAAAAGTTAGGAGAGCAGGTGAGGAAAAAAATCAAATTCTTTGTCGAGTGTCCACAAAAAACACTCGGTAAAAAAGCTTTTTGCCGAGTGTTTTAGGAATACACTCGGCAAAATAGCCTTTTGCCGAGTGTCAAAGACGGGCACTCGGTAAAGAGCCGATTTTTGGCGAGTGTCAAATATAGGCACTCGGCAAACCGTAACAGTCGCAAACAGACGTCAGTTTTGCCGAGTGCACGGTACCTGACACTCGTCAAATAAATGGTTTGCCGAGTACTAGACCTATGACACTCAGCAAAGAGGGGCTTTGCCGAGTGTTTTTTGTACGCCATGAGTTGTTGGTTTGACACTCAGCAAACGTCTAGTTTGCCGAGTGCCCCGTGGAATTGCACTTGGCAAAGCTTAATGCACTCGGCAAAGAGCCGGTTTCTGGTAGTGTTGGTTGGAAATTGGCTGGGAATCTGTCGGGGTACAATCTTTCTAGCCGAGGAGATTTGAATTTGCTTCGTTTCTGGGGTTGACACCCTTTTCTTGGTGCGATCACATGCTCAGCCCTGATATTTCACCACTGAGTCTTGTTTCTTGGTGTGTTCGGTTTCTTTCATTTTTTCAAGTTCGGTTAACTGTTGCGATCTGAAATAGTTCACTGATGTTCTAATCTTTGTACGTTCTTCATCTGTTTACATGCATCTCCGTACATTTGGGTTCATTTCTTTGATGGGTTCCTACGTGAATTTCTTTGATTAAGGAATGGAATTTTCCTACGTGAATTTCTTTGATTGCTTCAGTTTGCTGGTTCAAGAGAAACAAATGGATATTTCTTTGATGAATCACCGTCCTCTCAACATTTGTATAGCTTGTTTTCGATTACATCAGTTTGCTGGTTTCAACGATGGACTTTTATTCTTTCCTAGTTTCCAAACCTTTTTCTGAGAAAACAAATATTTGCTAATCAATCTTGTTTCGACTAAAAATTTAACGTTCGTTCTATTTTGCCATAACAAATAGGTTGCCAGATAAAAGCAGCATTCTCCAAGTTAGAACACTAGCAAACGAGACTCAGAAACAAATTCATGTACCAGAAGGACGCCTTTTCACCAACAATCCAGCTCCGGAGCATCCAACATTGTCCGAAACAGCAGTTTCTCCGAGGAATGAGTTTAATCTTCAGAATTTGGATCTTGCAAATAATGGAAGCATGTACTGCCATGGTCGGAAATCGACAGAATTTGTGTTCAGCACGCAGATGCCAAGATCACCCCAAAGCCCAAGAATGTACCAACATCCAACCTCCCATGTGCGCTCTAGAACATTGGGTCAATGCCAAGGATCTCCTATTGCGCGGCAAGGTCATTCACCAAGTCCAGGCTCACCCCAGCCTCTCCCGCTCCCTCCAGGATCCCAATGCCCGCCTTCCCGTTCCCCACAGTGGAAGAAAGGGAAGCTTCTTGGTTGTGGAACGTTTGGACAAGTATACCTTGGATTGAACAGGTGCTTGGTTTGACTTTGAAGACTGGTTCTTTTTAACATTCTTCAGAGAATCTATATTTATCTTTTCTATTGTACTGATTCATAATTTTGAATGTATTTACAGTGAAAGCGGTCAAATGTGTGCAATTAAAGAGGTTAAGATTATATCTGATGATTCTAACTCAAAAGAGTGCTCAAGTAGCTTAATCAGGTAATAGCAGGGCTATAAAATGCTTGTAAGTTTCAATTGTTTTTGTGCATAAACTTACTCATTCTGGTACGTTTCCATATGTACAGGAAATCGTGTTGTTAAGTCACCTATCACATCCGGACATTGTGCGGTATTACGGCAGTAAACTGGTAATTACAAAACTGTGGCAGAACCGTCCCGAAACACTAGACGGCTCACCTAGGATCGATCTCGGATGATATTGAGCAACAATACCCAAATAGTACAACACGAGTGATAATATAAAATAAAAAACCGATTAAGTCTTACAATAAAATTCAATTAGTCTTAAGAAAGATAAGTTTAAAACAGAGTGTAAAACATAGCGGAAGTGACATAGAAGAGATACGACGGTTCTCTACGGTGAAACATATCTTGCCTTAAGACATGCTTCACTCCTCGCGACCAAAGTTCGGTGAGGAGAGAACCAGTTCACAAGACCAGTTCACAAGTGCCTCACCTTCTCACACTCCTTGGCCGCAACAGCCACACCAACTACCTGCAGGGAGAACTACGCACAACAAAAAGAGAAAACAACAAACCGTGAGTACTAAATACTCAGCATATCTTACCCATCAAATTGGCTATCTACAGCCGACTCCTAAGCATGAGAGCCTGACTCAGGGGATGGCCATTTGCATCAAAACATGGCACTAGCAGTGAATTCTTACTTTCAACTTTTAGCAGTCAATTAAATACAAGGAAGAATAAATTTAATTTGAACTATCATCTACTACAATTATAGTTGCCAGTCAATTACCTATAACTAAGCAAACAAATCGTATTATTATTATTATTATTCTAGTTATTACTACGACATGACACAGTGAACAAGTGGTACTCGTTACTGTGAGGGGCAGCGATTATAATCGATTTACACCAGCTGGAAAAAACCCGAAGTACACGACACGTACGTGCTTCACAGAAGCCACACATGGCAACCTTTCACAACAATACCATAGGGTCGATCCGACGCGCACCTCTCCCAAGCACATAGTCCTCCATGCGATCACCACGCCGGGTGCATCCATGGTTAGATCCAAGGCTTTCTCTACTCCCCGCCGAAAGAGAGGTAGAGTTACGTCGAACCACTACGGTATCGAGATACATCAGTTTCCTGAGTCCTATGTCCCCAGTATGTATTCGGTACATTCAAACTTGCTCAACAGGGCCACACTCGAATCGGTCCTTAACTAACACAGACGGGGCTACCACCGCGAAGACCTTGCCTTCTCAAACCCTCCTATACTCTATCCACGCCCGGTCTCAGGTTTATTCAAGTGTGGGATAAAATCAAACCTATAATCTCGCGAGTGAGGTTTCTCCTTCACTCGACTTCTACTGTTGATTAGAACTCATAGCCTAGCTCTACATCGAGTTACCTGTACCAATATATGCTCAATAGGGTAAATAACACTATCATGCATTTTAGGGTTCCAAGCAATTTCTACAACTTACTTAATGCACAGTACATTAGCTATACGATACATAGTGATAAAAAAATTTAAAACAGGGTTAATGCACCAGAGTTTGCCTTCGGTTTGCTGCGAGTTAGCACAAACAAGAGGAAGATCTTCAGCGACGAACGATTCCAGAGCGATCAGCACTAGATCTTGGTATTCCGCGACGTTTCCTATATGTGTGAAGTGATATGCGAGTGCTATTAGTTATGCGTCTAAAGACATTTAATATTTTACTTGTCATCGCATGTGATAAGGACGCTCACATGCGATGATAGGCTCAAGAATGCATGTGGCAAGGATAAATATGCGATGATATGACAAGAAAAGTATGATGATGATTTTATGAAAAGGAACTTTATTAGACCAAGGTGCTGTTGAAATTTATCTTAAAATGTTTCTAAAAAGAATTCTCATATTATACTAAATAGTTTATAATATGGAAGATAAATGCTAAATTTTCTTAAAATGGTTCTTGAAGTCATAAACTACAATTTAGTTGCTCAAAATATTAACAAGGCCATAAACTAGTTTCTGGACAAATTTTATATTTTATTGCAATATTATGAATTTCTAATGAATTAATTCGTATCTAAGAGTAATAAATAATTTAGAAATAATATATAAGTGTATAAATTCTAAATAAGTCTAAGATGACATATATTAATTAATAGAACATAATTATGCATTTTTCTCATTTTTAATATGCAGGAAAAATGATGATATGAATGTATGTGCAAGGTACTTTATTTAATTATTAGAATTAATTCTAATGCAGAAAATGCAACTTTAAAAGTTCTAAAATATTCTACATGATGAGACGATTCCAACGGTATATTATTTGTAATTTTTGGAGTTCATATGAATTTTCTATGATTTTCACAAGTTTCTACAAATTTCTGCACAAGGAATAAATGATTTTTGAAAATGATTTAACTACTCAGCCGCCAGGGCCACGTGACGGCTTCGTGTTGCGGCCACACAGAGGGCCACAAGGTGGCCGCACGGGATCTGGCAGCGGGCCGAGTGGTCGAGCTTGGCCATGGCGGCCTGACGCCGGCGAGCGGTGGCACGCTCGTCGGCGCTCGGGTCCGGGCAGCGGTTCCGACGCCGAAATGGGCGGCGCAGCGCGGCGCCGGGAGCTCGTAGGAGGGATCACCTGACGGTGGAGCACACCAGAGAGGTGCCGGCGTCGAGGGGCGGCACGGTGACGAGGGCTCGGTTGACGAGGATCCTAAGTTTTTGGCCCTCGAGCTTCACTGGAGAGCTTAGAAGAGCAGAGTCGGGGTTGTCGTCGACGAGGAGGCTCCGAAGGTGACGGCCGGTGGCGAGGTGGCGTGCTCAAGCGGTCGGCCGATGGTGAAACCTGCAATGCCGCCTCGAAACTCGACGATTCAACCAGAAAATGGTTCCTAGAGTTCGCAAAGGAGTTGTAGAAACATTTGTATCGACGAATCGAGCGAATTCGCTGGAACTCACCGGCTTTCGGTCGAAGAACGGCCGGTGATCCAAAATCGCGCAGGTTGGAAAAAATTTAATTCCGACGAGCTCAAAGGGCAGGGTGCGCGAGTGAAGGTGCTAGCGAGCTAGAGGAGAACGAGGTGCAGCTCCTGGCCGAGTGGGATGGCCGGGGACAGCTCCGGCGGGGCGCTTCCACGGCGGCGACGAGTTCGGCCGGTGGGGTGCCAGTGCGCGAGAGAGGGAGAAGGGAAAAAAATGAGGAGGGAGAGAGCGCCGGCCGGGGTGACGAGATGAGGGACATAGACACGGGGAGAGGCGCATGGCGCTCATGCGCGAAGAGGGCGCGAGGAGTTCGGCAGCTGGCGCGGTGCGTGGCAGCGCGCGGCAGGAGAGAGGAGGAAGAAGGAAGTTAGGGGCTGACATGTGGGTCTCACGGAAGTTTTTCTTTTTCTCGAATTTTCCCGTAATTTCCGTGCTGCACTGATTTTGCCCTGAAAACCTTCCTTCCTGAGCTCGAAAACTTTTGAGTTTTTACAGGGTGGTAGATATTTTTAAATTGAACAACTTTTATTTTGGGCATAAGTTCAAATTCGAAATAAATAAAATGATATTAAATTTTGAAGACAGGTTAGCTTTTAGAGGAAAATAAATTATTTGAGCTTATAAACCTCAAATTTAAATTGTCCAAAAACTTCAAAAATTCACGTGGTTGCAAGGACTTTCCAGAGAGATTTTTGTTTCACAATATTTCATTAAAATTTTTGAACTCACATTTGAATTTCAAATTGAATTTGGGGCAAACTTGAAATTGGTTTTAATTTCTTTGGAGCTCAAATTTTCGGGAATTGGGACTTCAAATGCTACGCTTATTATTCGAAAACATGAAGTGTTACAAAAACTAGTAATGATCTTTGATGATTGCGTCATTATCTGCAATACTTGCCTTTGTCGTGAGCATATTTTTGTCCTGAAGAAAACGTACCCCCAAGTAATGAATCTTCAATTTCAATAGATAATCTATTGTTTTTAACTGAATGTGTCACATTGCAATGCAGTCTAACGAGACCCTCTCGGTCTATCTCGAGTTTGTTTCTGGGGGTTCTATCCATAAATTGCTTCAAGAATATGGTCCGTTTGGAGAGGCAGTCCTTCAGAAATACACAGCCCAAATCCTTTCTGGCCTTGCATACTTGCATGGACGAAATACCATTCATAGGTATTTTGTCAGTAATTTACATCATTAATACATGAGATACATTGCCTATTCCTCTTTCTTATAAGAGCCCTGCTACAATAGACCAATTTCTATTCTTTTACCTCTTAAGAGGTAACACTAGAAATTGACCTTAGCCGTTCACTTTTATTAGGGGAAACAAAAAATTATATATAATAGAAATTCCACCTCAGCATGCATGTTGGATGTCCGTAATTTTTGTCACCTTCCAAATCCTTCCTCCGCCGACGATTCTCTTATCTCATAAAAGAAAGCTGACATGTTTGGTTTCTACACGGCCGGGCCAACTACTCTAATTTTTCCATCTGATATGTTTAGTTAAGAAAATAAGTTGACACGTTTAGGAGTTGAAAACACGAAAGCTAAAAAATGTGGACCAACAAAACATGAGCATCTACGTGTATGAGTGTCAAATATATGTGTCTACCTGTATGTAACGCTAGATGTACGTACGGAATCAAATCATGTGTTCATGTGTTTGTGTTGGAAGGTGTGTTTCTTCGGAAGTTGTACTTGAAGCAGGTGGGAGTCCGGGGCCGTAGCTCCCGGCAATGGTGAGTTGGAGGCACCGTTCTGGTCGGCGCCTCCCTGAACTCGTGCAAGGGAAGAGAGACCGGGGGACCCGCGGAGATTACTCAATCTCCGGATGATTTTATTCATAGCTTAGCATAGGCTTTTATAGCCTCAAATCCCAACAACTTTGAAACTACCTTTAACTATCCGATCCAATAATCTAGTGATTCGGATCCAAACTAAACAAATGATCCTAAAAAGAAGGAGAGGCGCCGGCTATCAGCCGCGCCTCCTTATCCAGTCGCGTGCCACCTTATCCCTGGCGGCGCCGCTGGTACACCTGGCCCACCATAACATCTCTCCCTCCGTCGGAAAACTGCTCGTCCTCGAGCTGAAAGTCAGAGAATGATGTCCGAAACTCCTCCAATTGCTCCCAAGTGGCTTCTGCTTCCGGCAGCCCTTCCCACTGAATGAGGACGTGCCTGACACCCCGACGGAGTTGAGCACGCACCGCACGAACTGGCTTCTGCAGGAGTCTTCCTTGATGTAGTGGCAAAAGTGCTGGCGTAGTTTCCGGCGGAGTTCCATGGAACAGTTTTAAGACGCCCACATGGAACACATCATGGATGCGGGCGCCCTCTGTAAGGCGGAGGCGGTATGCGACGTCTCGCACTCATGCAACCACCTGGAATGGCCTCACGAACCCGGAGCTCAGCTTGGAGCATGTGTCGGGAACCAGGGACTGAGTCTATCGGTGGAGAAGTCGAAGCCACACCCGGTCATTGACCTCAAAAACCAGCGGCCTATGGTGGTTGTCATAGGTCCGCGTGGCGTATTCCTAGGCTGAGAAGGCGTTCCCCGACCTGCGCGAGGAAGTAGTCACGGTCTTGAAGGAGGGAATCGACTGTATCGATCCGAGCAGAGCCAGCAGTGTATGGAAGTAGTGCTGGCGGCGGCCTTCCATAAACCACCTGAAACAGAGTTGTGCGGAGAGCCGAGTGGTAGGACGTGTTGTAGCAGTACTCCACCCATAGAAGCCAGTCAACCCATGCGCACGGCCGATCTCCTGTGATATAACGTAAATACATTGCAATTGTCTTGTTGACGGCCTCCGACTGGCCGTCAGTCTAGGGGTGGAAGGCAGTGCTCATGTGGAGTTTAACCCCAGCCAACTTGAACAGATCACACCAAATGTTGCAAGTGAAGACTGGTCCCGGTCACTGACAATGGAAGTGGGAAAGCTGTGGAGCCGAACAATGTCGTTGAAGAAGGTGCACGCCACCATCGTGACGGTGTTGGGATACCCCAGGGTGATGAAGTGGGCGTACTTGGAGAAGCGGTCCACGACAGTCAAGATGACACTTTTGCCACAGACCCGCGGCAGTCCCACGATGAAGTCAAGTGAGATGTCGGCCCACACTTGGGACGGCACCTCAAGGGGCTGCAGCAGCCCTGCCGGTTGCAGCGCCTCCGTCTAGTTCCGCTGGCATGTGATGCACGAACGGATGAACTCCTGCACCTAGGCGCGGTCCCACTCGAGGAAGAAATCTGCACGTAGCCACTGCAGTGTCTTATGTATTCCTTCATGACCGGCGGTGTGCGTGATCTGGAGGACCTCTGGGAACCACCGAGACGTAGCTAGAATGTACACTCGAGAGCCATGAAGGACAAGGCCGTCCTGGACGCGCCACGGTGCGCCTCTGTCCGCCACCATGCTGTCCCGAAATTCCCGGAGCGTCGTGTCTTCCTGCAACTCACGACGGAGGTCATCGTAGAATTGGAATGACGGACCGAACAGAACAGCGAGGTGCTCCGCCTGGCTCTCCTCCCGGCGAGACAGTGCATCCGCCACCATGTTCAGGCGCCCGAGGCAGAATTCGACTGCAAAATCCAATCCAAAAAGCTTACTGATCCATTGGTGTTGTAGTATTGTTGAGAGGCGCTGGTCCAGCATGAACTTCAGGGCGTAGTGGT
Organism: Zoysia japonica; assembly: GCA_001602275.1. Taxonomy (NCBI): domain Eukaryota; kingdom Viridiplantae; phylum Streptophyta; class Magnoliopsida; order Poales; family Poaceae; genus Zoysia; species Zoysia japonica. Next base: position 328,163 of record BCLF01000024.1, on the reverse strand, counting down.
CCGTGCAAATGACGAACCGGCGCCCCCACAAGTACGGAAGCCAATGGCGAATGGCCTGTACCAGCCCGATTAGTTCGCGTTCATATGCCGCAATCTTCAGGTGGCGAGGTGCGAACTAGCGGGTGAAGAAGGCCAGCGCGCCCTCCCCTTGGTGCAGGACGGCCCCGAACCCGATGGCCGAGGCATCGCAGTCCAGGATGAACGGCTCCGTGAAATCCAGCAGTTGGAGGACTGGTGCTGCTGCCAGCGCCTGTTTAAGGGCGAGGAAGGCCTCCATGGCTGCTGGGGACCATGTAAAGCCATCCTTCCGAAGTAGCTGTGTGAGAGGGGCTGCAATGGTGCCAAAGTCACGAATGAATCGGCGATAGTATCCTGCCAGGCCGAGAAATCCACGGAGGCCACTTGCGGACTTCGGCTATGGCCAGGACGCCACCGCCTCCACCTTATCGCCATCTATGGCAACGCCGGAGCATTTGTGAGGCCGAACGGCATCACCAAGAACTCAAACTATCCGTGGTGAGTGCACAAGTCTGTCTTCTCGATGTCATCCGGGTGCATGCGCACCTGGCGGTACCCCGAGCGCAGGTCAAGCCTGGTGAAGAAACAAGTGCCACACAGCTCGTCCAGAAGCTCCTCGACCACTGGTATAGGAAATTTATCCTTCACTGTGCGCTCGTTCAGGGCGCGGTAGTCGACGCAAAAGCGCCATGACCCATCGTGCTTTTTGACAAGCAGCACAGGAGCCGAGAACGCCGAGGTACTGTGTGGATAATCCCCTGTGCCAGCACGGCTGCGCACTGGGATTCCAGCTCGTCCTTCTGGAGCTGTGGGTAGCGGTACGACCGGACTACCACGGGTGTCGTGTTGGACAGAAGATGAATGCGGTGATCGCATGGTCTTGTGGGTGGTAGTCCAGTTGGCGTGTCGAAGATGTCGTCGAAGGACTAGAGGAGGCGATTCAGCATGGCTGGCTCAGCCCCGCGGATCAAGTACAGGGCGGCCGGTGCTTTGGCCGCCGACTTGGGTGAGCCAATGCCTTGCCAGAATACACGCCGGGATCCACACCAGAAGGACATGCACAGGTTGTCGAAGTCCCACAAGATGGGCCCCAATGTGCGGAGGAACGTGACGTCGAGGACCATATCATGTGTCGAACGGAATCGAGTAGCGGTCAACGGCGAAGCACTCCTCGCGGATCATGGTCTCCAGGTTGCGTGCTAAGGTTGTGCACGTGACGCGGTCACCATTCGCGACTGTGACTTGGGTTCCCGTGCATGTTCCGGACTAGAGGCCCAGAGATCCTGCCACCTTGGTGCTGACGAAGTTGTGTGTGGACCCGGAGTTGAGGAGAGCGGAGAATGGTGGCATAACCTCCCCAAAAACATAGGACAGCTTGCCTAGGATCGATCTCGGGTGATATTGAACAACAATAACCAAATAATACAACACGAGGGATAATATAAAATAGGAAACCGATTAGTCTTACAATAAAGATCAAGTGGTCTTGGAAGAGATAAGTTTAAAACAGAGTATAAAACATAGCGGAAGTGATACAAAACTGATATGACGGTTTCCTAATTATGAAAAATATCTTGCCCTAAGACATGCTTCATTCCTCGCGACTGGAGTTCGATGAGGAGGGAACCAGCTCACAAGACCAGTTAGCCAGGGGTTCACCTTCCCACACTCCCTCGTCGTAACAGCTACACCAGCTACCTACAGGAAGAACTACACCACAACAAAAAGAAAAACAACAAGCAGTGACTACTAATTACTCAGCAAGACTTCCCCATCAAAATGGCCAACTACAGCCGACTCCTAAGCATGAGAGGTTGACTCACAGGGATCCATTTGCATAAAACATAGCACTATCAGTGGATCCTTACTTTCAACTTTTAGCGGTAAGTTAAGTTCATGGAATGTAAATTTAATTTGCACTATAAGCTATAGCAAGCATGGTTTCCAGGCAATTGCCTATAACTAAGCAAACAGTTCAAATTCTTAATGTTATTAGTCCAGTTGTTACTACAAGATGACGCAGTGAACAAGTGGTACTCGTTACTGTGAGGGGTAGCGATTATAATCGATTTACACCAGCTGACAGCTAGGAAAACACGAAGTACACGACACGTACGTGCTTCCCGAAAGCTGCACGGGGCAACCTTTCGCGCAACACCATAGGGCCGGTCCAATAAGCGTATCTCTCCCAAGAACAGGGTCTGCCATGTGATAACCTCTTGGGTCTATCCATGGTTAAACACAAGTCTTTCTCAACCCCCCCCCAAAAAAAAGAGAGGTAGGGTTCGTCCAACCACTAGGGCGTTTTGCTACATCGGTTTTCTGGGTCCTATATCCCCAGTATGCATTCGGTACTGTTCAAACTTGCTCAACAGGGCCACACTCGAATCGGTCCTTAACCGATACAGACAAGGCTACTATAATCCGTCCATGAGTCCACACAGGAAACATGCCTTCATGCCAAACTACTCCCTGCTCGATCCCAAGTTTATCATTTTATGGGATAAGGGTCACCAGGGTAACAACCTATAGCTCGCAAGTGAGGTTTCTCATTCACTCGACTTTTAGCGTCAAATATGACTTAGCCTAGCTCTACATCGAGTTACCTGTACTAATATACACTCAATAGGGGTAAGTGGCACTATCATGTATTCTAGGGTTCCAAACAACTCCTACAACTTAATACACAGTACATTAACCATACAATACATAGTGATAAAATAAAAGAATTTAAATTAGGTTTAATGCACCAGGGCTTGCCTTCGGTTTGCTGAGAGTTAGCACAAACAAGCGGGAAATCTTCAGCGACAGACGTCTCCAAAGTAACTAGAGCAAGTTGCTGGTCCTCCACGTCGTTTTCTAAGTGCATGAAATGATATGTTAGCGTGATTAGTTATGCACCTAATAAAATGATAGGGTTTTAAACTTGACATCGCATGCGACGATAAATTCACATGCGATGATATGCTTATGAATGCATATGATTAGGAGTGGTATGCGAATGCGTTCATGTGAAATGATTTTAGTAAATAATCATGCTATCTGCAATATATGGCAAGGTTCTGATTTTTACCTAAAATAACGAATTTCTATACTATACTAAATATGTCATAATAGGGAAATTACTTCTAAATTCTCTTAAAATGGTTCTTGAAGAAATAAACTACAATTTTAGTTGATCATAATATTAGCAGGGCTATAAACTAATTTTTGAAGAAATTTTGCAATTTATTATTAACATATGAATTTATAATGAATTAATCTCCAGCTAAGAGTAAATAATCATTTATAAATAATCTATAGGCACATAAATTCTAGTTAATTCTAGGATGACAGAATATAATCATTAGAATCTAAATATAAAATTTTCACATTTTAATTATGCATAAAAATGATGATATGCATAAATTCTTAATGCACATTATTTAATTAATAGAAATAAGTCTAGTGCAGAAAATGCAACTTTGATAGCTCTAAAATACTACATGATGAGAGGGTTCCCGTGGTATATTATTTGTAATTTTTTGAGCTCATGTGCATTTTCTATGATTTTTTGAAGATTAAACATATTTATGTGCAATTATTAAATAATTTCCGAAAAGATAGAAATTTGATCCAGCCGCACTGGGGCGCACGGGGAAACGGCCGCACAGGATCAGATCCCGACCGCAGGGGATCCCGAGGCTGGGCCAACCAGCTCGGCTGGCCTGTCTGGCCATCTGGGCTGCAGCGCACCAGCTGCCGGCCATGGTGGCCTCGCTGAAGACGGCTCGCGGGCATCGGCGGCGGCCGTTTCAGGCACGTTCACGGCCTGCGCGACATGGGGAAACGGGTGAGGAGATCGACGACCAGGGGATCTCATCGGAAACAGGTCGGCGGCGACGGGTGGCGCGGCGCAGGGTTCGGCGGCGTCGCGGGCTCGATTCAGCCACGGAAACTCGATGCCGTCTTCACCTACAGCTTCACGGGAGTGCGAGGAAGACCAGCGTCCGGGTTGTCGGCTTGGAAAACGTCCGTAGAGGGGTCGTCGATGGCGAGGTGGCGCGACCGACGGGCGACTGCGAGGAAAAACTCGATTTCCTGAGAAAACATCCACAATCTTGCCCGATTTCTTGACCAAAGAGCTGAGGTAGGTGCTGGGCTACGGGATTGAGAAAGGAATCGAAGAAATCTTTACCAAAAAGGAGCCAGATTTGGGCACGCTTGGCCGGTTATTCGAAGAATGAAGATTTGGGGAAAAACATCAAATCCGTTCGGGCGCATGAGGAAGGGGAAGAAAGGGCGGTCGAGGGAGCTAGAGGAGGAGCTAGCGCGGCTCTTGGTCGTGGACTCCGGGTCCCGAGGTGGCTGGAGGAGCTGCTCTGCGGTGGTGGGGACGCTCGGCCGCGAGAGAGGCGAAAGAGTGAAAGGAGGAGAGAGCGCCAGCCGGGGTGGGGGGGAGACAAAGATTGTCGTGTCCCTCGCGCCCCCGACAGGGTGTCGTGGCCGGCTGTATGGCCGACATAGACGAGGGCGCACTAGCGCCCTGAGGTTGGGGATGGCCCAACAGTGGGGCCGACGGGTGGGCCCCAGCTGCCAGGGAGCTCCCCTCCTGTCTTAGTGCTTAAGCATTTTATGCACAAAGAAAAGACAGGCAAACGATCTCGAAATGAGTTGAAAATTGGTAGAACCGTTCTTCAACATGTGGTCTACAAGATAACCAACATGCACAGGTTCTTGCAAAGTAGGATGAAAGATATTGAAATTCGAAAAAGGGGTAAATGATAAGGAAACTTGAAACATCAGCTGAAAAGCAGATCAATTAACAAACTTCCGAGGATTTAAAGAAATATCTACCGAGCTCCGATGTGAACGAAACTTGGTAGAGATGTTCTTTACAAGGTCGTCTACCATCCTACCGACATGGACAGGCAGTTTCCCGAGGAATTGAAAGATATTAGATTTCGAAATTAGTTATCCGAAAAGAGGACTAGGAAAAATCTGCTGAAGGCAGATCAGGTAATCAACTTCGAAGCTTTGGAAGAATTACCTCCATAACTCCTTTCAATGTGAAACTATGCAAATCGGTAGAACAGAGATAGATGAACAACATTTGTTTTAGAATCCTGTTGAATTCCACACTGGATTTGAAACTACAGGATTTGGAAGATCGATATTCATTAAGAATGCGGAGTTTTGGGTTGGAGTCTTAGTCTAAAGGATTTGGCCAACCTTAGAATACTTTCACTCCAAAATTTTGGGTTCCTCTACTTCAAAACTTTTGTTTCCAAAAGTTTTCAACTTTCTCCTTTTTGAAAGGTTTGAAAGCATAAAATGTTACAAGAAATCCTGTCCGTCGAGGGCCACATGCAATTGCATCGTGTCCCCATATGAATACCCGCGATGGCGTGTAGGGAGATGACCGGGGTTTCTGGCAGACCGTCCTCTGCTGTGTCCTCCATGTCGTCAGTCTCCCCATTAGTGACCTTGATGTAGAACAGTCGCTGGCACTTGTGGCCACATACGTACTGCTCGTCGCAGTTGTAGCAGAGGCTGCCTGAATTGCTTGGTCGGTGCCAAGGGCGGCGTGGCCAGTGCTGCTGCCTGTGATGGTGCGGTCTGCGCCGGGGTTGGTGTCGCACCTCATTTCTGGAACGCAGTGTGATACACGTATTAGTCCCTGTATCAGATACGCACAACACAACAGAATGTATATCGAAAGCATACTTTGAAAAGAAAATTGATACTTGAGATAGAATTTTTAGCTGCACGCGGTGAGGATCTCTATGATCCAACACCGATCGACCAGCCAAAAGCGAAGCAAGCAGCGGAACACCAAGGCCCACATCCACAAGCAGACTTGGGAAGCAGAACGAAAACCTAGCACGTCGTCACCTACGCGGTCCTCTCTATCTAAAACCACAAATGCAAACGGGTGAGTACATAAGGTACTAAGCAAGCTCTAACACTAGGCAAGGGTATATGTTTAGATGCATATTTGGTTGTAGCAAAGATGAGGCTACGGATTCAATTTTTGCGATAAGCCAATTTTTATGTAGGGTTCACTACAGAAGATTTTTAAAGGGGAGTGAAAACATTTGTTGTCTATAATTTAGTAGGTTAGACCTGGGGGAGCTTAAACCATTCCCGTCAGTTCTCAAATTTTAACTGGAAGAGCCTCCACTATCCCATCTAGACACCTTCCAAAACACGGGCACCTACACCCACTCACACGCCAAGGATATCATAGAAAACTAATCGTAGGGTACCCGAACAAATAGCATGCCAATAACGTGACAACATCCTATCCGAAAGGATTTTACACTGTACCCACAGGTTATGCTACTCCTGATCAAAAGAGTTGCATAATGCTTACCCCACAACTACATAGGTTTTCACAGATTCCACTCAAGACGCATCTAGGGGCTATCCGTCGGGGTTTCACTCCCGATGACGCGACAGTACATTCTCGAAGCCGAATCATGAAGATTTACCACAGTCACGTTTTTCTAGCTCCCCTACTACACCGGGTATGACCAAACCAGGGGCTATATCCGTGAGCCTACGGTCCCATTACGCGGGCAATTACATGGTCGAAAGCCAGGCAGCGAATTATCTCACGCCTTGCTCTTAGCCTCTTGTGTCACTTTGACCTCCTAGTAGCTCAATGTGGAAAACCTACATAGCGGGGATAAGTCCCACTCAAAATGTATAGGTTTTGTGGTTGCACGAAAATTGCTAAGTCAAGCGCTAACAAACCGGTCTTTATATGGCAGGGGTGACAGACGAGCGGCAGGTGGACTACAGTGAAGCCTATACACCTATCACCATCACCTCATGTGAGCCCCACCCCACGACCAGAATCATCCCTCTTCACCTAGCACCAGTTGTACTAATCCCCATCCTTTTCTTTTTACGCACACCACCAAACACAATTTAACGCATTTTATAAACGAACGATGTATTGTGTGATAGTGCAAGGCACCGAAATTGGGGTCCTAAGCATTCTACTAAACAAAGTAACTCTCCGTTCTTTAAAAGTTTTTAATGACGGGAGACCTATGGTTAACAAGGAGGGTATTGTCAACGGGCAATCAAAGTACTTAATATTAATGTCTGGTAACTAACAATAATATCAGTAAAACAATCAATCAAGTAGGATTATTACTAACACAATGTCTTAAATCAAAATATCATGCATAGCAGTATAGATAGGCACTATAGGAGCATTAGCAAAATATAGGTTCAATATGATCAAGGGGTTAGAGCTTGCCTGCAAACTCCTAATCTTCAGAGCTTGAGGTCAGAGGCTTCTTCATCAAGATTCTAGTCTTCTATCTCTGGCTTCGCGTCAAAATCCTCGTGCTTCTCTCCACACGCGATCCTTCTGGCTCCACTTGAAGCTTGACTCTTCCTTACACTCAGCGTTATCTACGCGAAAGAAAACACCTAATAAAACTACGGAAAATGAAACAAGGCTCGAGAAGAAGCGATAAAATCCAATGAACTCCGAATAAGAACCAATTAAACTCCGCGAGGAAAAACTGGTGCAAGTCATGCATGATGCGATGGCTGATACATTAAGCTATGGCTCAGTGGAATGTATACTAGGTTCGATGCGAAGGGAGACACCACAGTATGGGTGCCATGGTTAGGCTATGGTGCACGTGCACGCGAGCCATATGACGTCGCACGACAATCGTGCATGCATATCGCGTGTAAGTATATGCACAAGTAAATTGGCATAAGTTGCGGATATGTGGAGTGTATAGTGTACC
>BCLF01000024.1:254038-320269 GCA_001602275.1 Zoysia japonica | reverse complement strand
ATTAAGCTATGGCTCAGTGGAATGTATACTAGGTTCGATGCGAAGGGAGACACCACAGTATGGGTGCCATGGTTAGGCTATGGTGCACGTGCACGCGAGCCATATGACGTCGCACGACAATCGTGCATGCATATCGCGTGTAAGTATATGCACAAGTAAATTGGCATAAGTTGCGGATATGTGGAGTGTATAGTGTACCATTTAGTTATCTAGTTTCTAGTATGTAACCTCTAGTGTGTAGAGATTAATTATAGAATTCTAGGCTTATAGCTAAACTAGTATGGTTCACTGGCGCTTACATGCACTAATGCAGGTAAGATGTATATGCGGCTATTCAACATTTACTTCCTATTATGTAGGTGATCTTAATAATTACTGAGTGGCTAATAAATAGCTATTGAGTTATTCTTGTAGTTATACCATTAATGCTAAATAGGCAGCACGTGCACTAGCGTGGGCTGACGTGTTGCACGTGCTTCCTAGTGACTAATTACTTGACTCTACAATTACAACTAAACTACCACATTAAGAGGATGATGTCAACTATGGTGCGGTGTAGGCATAGCGCTATTGTTTATATATATATGAGTGCATCATCCTAAGTGCTCAATGATTAATCACCAAGTTTATATTATATAATTAAACTACTAACGCTAACAAGTGGTACATGTACTAATATATGCTATTGCATGAGTGAATGCATGACAGGACGCTTATGGGCTGCTTTCTAAGTATTTACTTACTTCTTAATATTTAGCTACTAGCGTTTAACTATTAATCCTATGATTCTAACCTTAGGCTAGATTACTTAGTGCTAACATGGGTATGCATACTAATGTGTGCTAAATAATTAAACCATGCTATGATGGGGGTGCACACTAGCTTATTATGAACCTAGGCTTAGGAATGCATCATAATTAAAGACCTGTACTAGCATCGATAAAACCAATAGAAGAAACAAGCAATTAAACTCCCTGAAGAACTTACTATTAAAAAAAATCAGCAAGATCATATGTTGGCTGAGGTTTGTATGATTTGATGTGGTGGGGCTCGAGACAACGGTTTCAACGGTGCCAAAATCACTGAAAATGGAGTTGAGGTGTGGCGGTGGTGAGGCGAATAAGGTGTTCACGATGGAAAACAGGAAATCCCCCTGTGGACACGCCACTCGGCATGTGTCCATAGCTGTCGGGTGTGTGTGTGCAGGCGTAAAATAGGGGACAAACCTTGTGATGATGTTGCAAGCTGGTCTATGACTGGAAATTGGCAAAGGCTGCGTGGACACATGGCTCGGCCTGTGTCCACGGCCTCTCGACACATGCGTGTCCAAAATAGGGAAAAATCCCGTGGACACGTGGTTCGGTCTGTGTCCATGGCCCCTGGACACACGGGTGTTCGATATCGAGGATTTCTCCGTGGACATGTGGATCGGTCTGTGTCCACAGCCTCTAGACACATAGTGCTGTGACATGTTCGTGGGCACGTGAACTTGTGAGCTGTGATCGTGTCCGTGGACACGTGAATTGTGGCCGCGTCCGTGGACACATGAACTGTGACCGTGTCTGTGGACATGTGGACACATGAACTGTGACCATGTCCGTGGACACGTGGACTGTGACCGCGTCCGTGGACACATGAACACGTGGACTGTGACCGCGTTTGTGGACACGTTATCGTGTCTGTGCCTATTTTTGTGTCTGTGGCATGTGGCCAGTGTTGTGTCCGTGTCCGTGGACACGTGAGCGGTGCTGTGTCCATGATCGTGACCGTGTCCGTGGACACGAGGCCGTGACTGTGTCTGTCTCTGGGGAGACGAGGCCGTGACCGTGTCTGTGGTCACAAGGCCGTGTCCGTGGCCCAAGTTCGTGGTCTCATAGCCGTGACCGTGTCCGGGCCTCAGGACATGTGCTAACGGGTCGGGCGGTTACCTTGTCCAGGACACATGCCGACTACTATGTCCAATCCTCAGGGATGCATGAAAGGTCTGGACTGGGTTCTATTACAATACAAAAATAAGGGTGTCTTTTGTAAAGGCGTTGGGCTAGGACTTTGTATGAAGGAACATGGAGGGGCTTTCTGCAAAATAGATTTTACCATCAGCTATTCAGCTCACGTCTGACTTCTCAGCAGAGGAGGAGCTGGTGGCTGGTCCACGCAGCCATCGTGGGCCTCGGCGACGTCCAAGCTGCAAGCTGGCCGGAGAAGCTGGGCTTCGGCGGAGGAAGGGCAGGACGGCGCGCTGAGCCTCGTCACGGGCTCAAGGAAGCCTGGGAGGCGCAGAGCTACGCCGACGATGGCAGAGGACGGCGCGCCGTGCGGTGCCAGGCAGCAGGAAGGCCGGGACGCCTCGGGGTACCGGTGGAGGAGCACATGGGCAGTGCGTTGACCATCCCCGTGGGCTTAGGTGAGACGGGGAGGCGCGGCACGGCACCATTGATGGTGGGAGGTGGCGTGCCGTGGCGGCGCTCAGCGTCGGGGCAGTAGGAAGGCCGAGGAAGCTCGAGATCGGGCGTAGGAGAAAGAGTGCGCCGCGCTGATGCTGCTCGTGGGCTCGGAAGGACCGGACAGGTGCGGCAGACGCCGACGTCGGTGGACCGGTGGTGCGCGGCGACGACGTACGGCCCTAGCTCATGCGATTGGCGGAGGCGGCCCGGGTCCCTGCGAAGGGGCAGGCAGGCGGCGTGGTGGAGCTCCTCATGGGCTCAAGCCAGACAGAGAAGCGCCAAGGATGGCCGTCCACGGAGGAGGGCAGCGCGCCTCGGCAGTGCTCGGCGGGGGCTCCGCACTGGCCATGTTTCGCCGAAATTGGCTGGGCTCAGTGGGAGGACAGGCCGGATAGATCGCGCAGGCGACACCGGAAGAGGAAGCGCTCGCCAGAGGAAGGCCGTGCACGGCTGGCGTTGGAGAGAGGCCAAAGCACGGTGGCAGCTCACAGCGACGAGGCACAGGGGAGGCGAAGCGGCTCGAATGTTGACACAAGCGGCGCGTGGACGGTCACACGGCAACCTGAAGAGCAGCAGAGGGGCGCATGCGCGGCGCATGGCCGGGTGCGTGGCCCCTCATGCACCGGCTTCCGCGCGAGGTAGCAGGAGCAGAGTGGAGGGAGGAGGAAGAAACATGCACAGTGCTGGGCCGGCTTGGGCTGCAGCTGAGAGTGGGTGGTGGCCCAAGCAGGGGAAGGAGAGGAGGAGGGGTTGGGCCAGAGGAGAGAAAAGGAGAAGGCGGCCCACCATGCAAAATTCGGATTTTTGATTTGAGAATTTCTGATTTGGATGGGAATCAAAAGGATTGAATGGATTTAAAAATTCAAACGAATGCAAGAGAACAATCAGAAGGAAAAAGAAATAGAAAGAGTCAAACACTTGTCACACTTTCAAATTTTAATATTTTGAAATTCTCAAATTAGATAAATTTTAATTTAGTGAGGATTTTGCTTTTTGAAAGAGGAAAGAAATGAGGAAATGAGAAGGAGAAGGAAAAGTGTTAGGAACATTTTTTTTGAATTTCGCATTTTTAAAACGTCCTAAAATTTGGGATGTCACAGTTGGCGGCACCGACTAGATCGCACCGCTTGACGCTGTGGTCGATGTCCTGGTCCGGGGATGAGTGTTGTTGCGTTGCGCCGTTCAAATGCCTAGGCCAAGGTCATGGCACGCTGCAGGTCTTGAGGCTCATGGAGCTCGACATCAATGCAAATGTGATCAGGAAGTCCCCCCGTGAACAGCTGCACCTGCTGTATCAGGATGAGTCGCCCTGCGTGCGCCATGCGTGCCTGGAAGCCCTGCATGTACTCCTCCACGCCGGTCCGGAAGGGTAGGCGCGCCAGCTCGGCCAAGTGATTGGTCGAGAGTACTGGTCCGAAAACCGCTGTTGGCACAGCTTCTTGAAGGTTTACCAACCGGGGGCGCCTGTACCACCCTCGATGGCATCTCGTTCCAGCTTGTAGTACCGTTGCTGTGCGACACCGGTCATGTGGAAGGAGGCTAACCACACTTTGTCGGATTCCTGTGTTTGCTGCACCCGAAAGAACTGTTCGTAACGATGCAGCCACCCGAGCGGATCCTCCTTCTCATCGTAGATGGGAAAAGAGAGTTTGTGGAAGTAGGCTGCCTCGGCGCCTTCAGGTTGCCCTGCAGGAATCCTCTGGACGATAGGTTGGGTGACCGTTCCTGGGATCGGAGACGAGGGAAACTGGATCTGTGCGATGGGAACCAGCCCTGTCGAGGTCCTAGGCTGCTGCGGTATCCCTGTAGAGGTGTGCACGATGGTGGACAGGGACGCCGAAGATAGCAGCATCCGGTAGGGCAGGATGGTTTGGGATGGCTCGGTCGTTCGGCGATTGTCACCCTCGGATACGCGAGTAGCAATCTCGACCATCATGCGTTGGAGTCCTGCGACGGCAGTGGCCAAGGACTCCAGGGTCGCCGCAGTGGCGTTAGCTGATTGTGGGGCAGCGGCGGTGGTGGTGGTGGTGGTGGTGGTTGTGGCGACGGTGGCTGTGGTGATGGGAACAGTGGCCGGATCAGACCCAGACATGGCTGATACCAGATTGTTGGAAGGTGGGTTTCTTCGGAGGTTGTACTTGAAGGAGGTGGGAGGCCGAGGCCATAGTACCTGGCGATGGCGAGTTGGAAGCGCGGTTCTGGTCATCGCCTCCTTGAACTCGTGCAAGGGAAGAGAGGAGAGACTGGGGGACCCGAGGAGATTAATCAATCTCTGAATGATTTTATTCATAGCTTAGCATAGGCTTTTATAGTCTCAAACCCTAACAACTTTGAAACTAACTTTAACTATCCGATCTAATAATCTAGAGATTCAGATCAGAACTAAACAAAACAAATGATCCTAAAAAGAAGGGAAGACGTCAGCTATCAGCCACGCCTTAGTCACGCGCCGCCTTATCCCTAGCGGCGCCGCTAGTACACCTGGACCACCATAACAGTACGTAGTGTCACGTGAGCACGAAACCTTGCAACGCTAGGTGCAACTGGGTTTCACGCTACGCGCTACATGCATGAGTGTCACGTGTGCAAGGAATCATGTCACGCTAGCAACAGTTTCTATACTTGTCCCGTCCATTTATTTCCAAAACATAATGAGTTCAAATGCTTATACTTTCTAAAATTGTTGAATGCATCAGTTTCCAAAACTCTATTACTTTCCAAATTGATTCCTATAATAATTAATAATTATGACATAGCTTTTACCACATAGGAGGTAAAAGAACATTTTATTCCTCAAGATCCGTGTAAAATGGATGGTCCACAATCGTTTTGGTCTACCGTAGAATCTGCCTCTTATAATCATACAGCACTCTTAAATGATGAAAGTTTACCTATTCTGACAGGGATATCAAAGGGGCAAACGTACTTGTTGATCCGAACGGTGACATCAAACTTGCTGATTTTGGTATGGCCAAGCATGTAAGTTCCAGACTATTCTCAATCATCTATTCATTTGAACAGAATAGAAAACTACCTTCAAAATCTTTATATTATTCTCCCATATAATATACAGATCTCCTGCGTTTTCAACAAAAAAAATTCTTTACATTGAAACCTTTGATCAATCAGCTATTGTATTCATACAGATATCACCGTGCACATGTATCAAATCCTTAAAAGGAAGCCCTTACTGGATGGCTCCGGAGGTGAGGCCGCTCAAACTGAAATCTCCATGTACTCTTCCCTGCTTCCTAGTGACATAAGTTCTAACTTTTTCTTTCAAAAACTTTTCAGGTTATTATGAACAGTAATGGCTACACTCTTTCTGTGGACATTTGGAGCCTTGGCTGCACCATTATTGAGATGGCTACATCAAAGCCACCTTGGAGTCAATATGAAGGGGTGAGTTACTGGATTTGATAATTTTTGCATATTTATGATGCCTTTTTTCTATGATTCTAAGCTCAGATTTTATTTTTGACTTCACAGGTGGCTGCAATGTTTAAAATCGGGAACAGCAAGGAAATTCCTGATATTCCAAACCACCTTTCTTCTGAGGCAAAAAGCTTCCTGAAACTCTGTTTACAACGTGATCCGGCGGCCCCTCCTACAGCTGCTACATTATTGGGTCATCCTTTTGTCAAGGACCAAGCTAAAGTTAGGAGTTGCAGTTCTAGCATGACAAGGGATCTGTCTCCAAATTCTACTGATAAGAAAAACAGCACGGTACAATTTTCCACATCTATGTATTTGTATATGATTAGTAAAGGCAAATAGATTACGATGAATCAGAACCCATTGTCTTCCAGATTGAATTTGGTGTCATTTAGTGATCTCTTACCACTGTTGTTTTCACCAGGTACAGACTAGTGTTGGAATTTAAAAATCCAGAAGCTTATCTCCTTTGAGAGATCATAATGTTGGGTCAAGAAACCTTCCAGGACCAACATCTCCCATTTCTCCTAATGACAAATCGCCAGATATCTGCCATGTATGCTATTATCCTCTGTTGAGAGTAAACAAAAACTACATCTCTTCCTTTTATCTAACAGATATTGTTTTGTTTTCCAGTAACCCATCCAATGTGTGGATGAACAAATCCCAGCCGGTCTCTCCTTGCTCTAGCCCTCTAAAGCAGCAGAGACAGCCCAATCGGTGTCGCTTGCCATCGCCTCCTCTCACAGACTATTCAGCTGGAGCAGCCAAGTGCAGTCCTATCAACAATACACTCTTATCCGACACGAGCAAGCAGAGGTCTCACAGACCCATGTCTCGAGATCCCTCAACTGAAGACACAACATTTTGATACTCTAAGAAGATAGCAGTGTTCTGAAGAAAACATAGATTCCTCGGTTGACAACACAAAATTTTGATACTCCTAGAAGATAGCAGAGTTCTGAAGATAAGATGATACATTATACATTGGAAGCAAAACTGTGTTCCATAAATTATGGTTAGAAGAACAGAGGAACTCTCCAATTTTGTTCTCTCCCTTTCTTTATCACCAAGGTTGCAAAATTGCATCGCTGTAGTACGTATTTAGAGAAAGTTCTTGGAAAAGAGATTAGCATTTCAGATCGCACCTGTATGTATTTTGTCTCTTATATTATCAAATGGCATCTACACAGACTCATTTCGGAAATGAAACTTCAAAAAAAATTGTATCTGATGCACATGGAACACATCCCCTCTGTTTGTCCACTCCTTCTCAACATTGAATCCCCATAGATGTCCATGCCGCTCTATCCCACCCTTCGTATCTTCTCCATTCTCTCTCTTAACTATGACACCCTTGCCATTGTCCTTAGCACCATCACTATCGGATTGTGCCATCTCCCAGACGAACAGGAAGACACCGAAAACTCGGCTCAGCTGCTTGATGTCTGTCCTCACATGCAATTCATCGACGTCAGTCAGGAAGCTCGCACGAGGAACCTCCTTGAAGTTGATGTCCCTTTAGATGACGAACTCGTGAATCTGATACAGCCCTCCTTCATATGGCCCAGACCTTTTGCACGTCAGTGGCGAAGCTAGTGTTGCGAAGATCTAAGTGCCACCAAAATGCACATGCTTAGATATAAGTGGTGCATATATGGTGAAAATAAAAATCTAATCATTGAAATTTACTCCCTCCCTCCAGCTTCACCCATTCATCTTATTCAAAAATTTGTTTCATTGACTAAATTTATTAGTCATGTTTTAAATATCACTAATAATAAAGCAAATAAAACAAAAAATCTTTTCAACGCGGATCAGGTCACAGACTCGCGTCAGAGATCTCACCAACATCTCCCTCAGCTCCAGCCCCGGGCTGGCGGCGGTTTGCGGCGCCGAAGATCTCAGAATTTTTTCAAAATATTATCTTTTTTCTAAAAAAATTACAGAAACAATACTCGAATTGGAGAAATTACAGAAGTAATACCCTGTCAAACAACCAAAATGCGAATTTGGAGTAATCGGACAACCAAAATGCGACTTCAATGAAATCCCACGTTGAAGATGCGAATTTAGTAAGTCGCATGTTGAATATGCAAATTAAGTGAAGTCACATATTCAACATGCAAAAATTGTTAAAATATATTATTTTAACTAAAGTCGCATATTCAACATGCATCAATAGCTTATAATATTTTTTTTCAACATGCAAAAATTGTTCTGATTCATTTACAGATGGAAGGTCATATATCTTTGGTTATATATGGATGTTATTGTAAGTTAAACGTAACTAATTTTATCTTTAGTTGTGCACGTTAAATATGCAACATTAACTTAAAATATAACTATGGTTTCGACTTATTTACAGTTGGCTTTTCAATTGAGGTTTTATAAAAACATCCAACCACAAAAGCTAAAAATGAACGGCACCTGAGAAACATGATGAACCTTGGAGCTTTTCAGGAACAACCAAGAGAGAAGCAGCGAGAAGCTCGATCCACAATACGTAGTCCTCTCGCCACCGTCCTCCATTCAAAAGCAAGATGCCAAAGATCACGGTTTTAAAAAGATATATGCCACTTCTATTATTCTGTACAAGTTACCCCTTTTATTAGTTTTTAGACAAGTTTGTACCACCATCTATCTTTACTCATTGTACAAAGTCCTAGCTTAATTTTTCAATATTATCAAGTTAGTTACATTTAACTTACGATAAAATCCATATATGATCAAAGATATATGACCTTCCATCTGTAAATGATTCAAAACAATTTTTTGCCTGTTGAAAAAAACTATTTTAAGCTATTGTCGCATGTTGAATATGCGACTTTAGTTAAAATAAGGGATATGTCTACTTTACTGCCTCAACTATTGATGTTAGTACACTTCACCCCTCAACTATAAAACCAGATACTTTACACCTTGAACTATTCAAAACCATCCAAATAACCTCTTAAAGTGGTTTTAAAGGTGGTTTTGCGTATGCGGCGGTACACATAGGAAATGACGTGTCACTATATAATTTTTTTAAAAGATTAATTTGGCACATGCTATTACAATTTTGCGAAAATCAATATACCAAAAATAATTTCTGAATTGTTTTCACTATATGATCGACATTTATTTATTTTAGTTCAATACAATACTGATGCAATTTGAGATGTTTTAAAACTATCTTTGCCATGTCACCATCTATATGTACTGCCACGTAGGCAAAAACACCTCTCAAACCACTTTGGGGGTTATTTAGACGGTTTTAGATAGTTTAGGGTGTAAAATATTCGATTTTATAGTTGAGGGGGTGAAGTATTCTAACATCAATAGTTGAGAGGATGAAGTAAACTTATCCCGTAAAATAATATATTTTAACTATTGTCGCATGTTGAATGTGCGACTTCCCTTAATTCGCATATTCAACATGCAACTTACCTGAATTCACATCTTCAACATGCGATTTCATTGAAGTAGCATTTTGGCTGTTCAATGTCTCCCAATTTGCATTTTGGAGATGTTCAAATGGTATTATTTATGTAATTTCTCCAATTCGAGTATAATTTCTGTAATTTTTGAGAAAAAGGATAGTATTTAAATTTCTGTAAATTTTGAGAAAAAAGATATTATTTAAAAAAAACTCGATGAACTCACCTGCGACCGCTTGGAAGTGGTTCGTCCGGGTGGCTGTGTGGGCAACCAGGCAGGTGAGTGTGAGGCTCCTCTGAATTATGAATGAGTACTAGAGAAAGCAAGCTTGAGGGGCCAATGTTTCTGTCTTTCTGATTCACTATTTCCGGATATGGGCCAAAGAACTGGGCCTGCCAGGAAAATCCCTATATAAATGTTCATTAACCCTATTTCAATTGTTTTATGTTTTATCACTGTGTAAGCTTAATGTATTGTGCATTAACGGTTGAAGTCGAGTGAATGAAAAACTTCACTCGCGAGCTATTGTTTCCTGTTTACTTATCACATGAAATGATGAAAATGAGATTGGGCAGGGAGTAGGTCGGTGCATAAAAGCATGTTTCCTGTGTGCAGTCATAGCTCACATGTTGTAGTCCTATCTATATCTATTAAGGACCAATCGAGTGTAGCCTTGTTGAGCAATTTGAACAGTATTAATTACATACTATATATATGGGATCTCAGAAACTGACGTAACTCAATGTCCGTAGTGGTTGAATGTACCTCTACCCCTCTTTAGGCGGTGAGTGGAGGAGAGCCTTGAATATAACCATAGATGCCTTCAGAGTGGTGATCAAATGGAGGACCATGTGCTCGGGAGGAGTAGGCCTCGGATCGGTCCTATAGTATTGTTCTGAAAGGCTCTGAAAAGCACGTACATGTCGTGTAATTCGAGTTTTTTTTGCAAGACGTAAATCGATTAAAATCATTGTCGCTGACAGTAATGAGTATCACTTGTCTCACTGAGTTACATCGTAGTAAGAACATTGAATGAATGATGATTTTGAGGATTATTATTTTTGTGTTGCAACCATGATTGGACTATAGAATATAGTGCAAACTAAATTTATTTTTTCTGAAACTTAACTCACTGCTAAAAGTTAAAAATATGGACTCACCGTTAGTGCTATGTTTTTGCAAAGAGCCACCATCTGTGAGTCAGTCTACTCATGTTAGGAGCTCTAGATGATCACTTTTGATGGGTAAGTAGTAATTAGTACTTACGGTTTGTTGTTTCTCCTATGAGCCTATAGCTTTCCCTACAGGTAATTGTGTGCGATTGCTATGACAAAATGGCATGGGAAGGTGAATCCTTTGATTATTGGTCTATTGACTGGGTTCCCGTCTCACCTACCTCCGGCTGTGAGGAATGAAACATGATTTGCTTATCCTTTACGCTATGTTTTAAACTTTGTTTGTAGAACTCTATCCTAAGAATAACTTAAAATTTATTGTAAAACTTTAAATTGGTTTTCTATACTTTGTCTTGTCACTGTGTTTTATTATTTGGGTATTATTGTTCAATATCACCTGAAATCGATCTGCTAGATGAGCTGGCCACGATTTTGGGGCGGTCTGCCACAGTACCTAACTAAACTAAGCGGATTTGAAAGTGGCGGCATAACGACAGGATGGAGATGGATAATGTGCAGTACAGTAGATAAGCATAATCAAATACATGGAATTTCTTTTTTTAATTTCCTCGTGCGCTGGCCATGGTGCCGGATGCGTACAAGGTTGACTCGTTCTCCGGACCCGGGAAGTTCGGACCGTTGTACGGCAATGGGGACCAGGACTTGATGATGCTCGTGTTGCCTGTGCAGCGGCGGTGACTGATCAGGTGGGAAGCGACGTATGGCCGTGCATGCAGCAGTTGGGCATCCTCGGCCACACGACAGGTGACGTACTAACGTGCGGGGAGGGATGGAGAAAAATGAAGCTGACGACGTCAGTCAAGCTGACCACTGACCAAAGGGCCCCCGCTGCAAGAAAACAACGACACATACCAGCCCTTTGTTCATGTGAACCGGTGGTTCTGCCTGCATCCTCAGCTGAGGACGTGGGTCCGTGGAGTATGTGTCGTGGTGTTAGTGTATGAGTTCGTACAAAAACATGTACTACAACTATACATTCGATTAAGAGATTTTTTTCGGTGAGTCAGTTAAAAACTTTTTAAAATGAAATAACTTCTTCTTCCAACTTATATTGTTAATTGCATAAAACAAATCACTGCAATTTATATTGTTAATTGGATAAAATAAATTAGAGTTTTAACCTATACAAACATCCCTCTTTCGATGGCAGCAGAATTCCTGTCTTGCTAGTATCGATAATAATGGATGGAGAAAAGGTATCAAAAAGAGAACAAAATTACACCTACCGTTGTTAATTTCGACATCGTCCCTCGCTGTGGTGGTCGGCAAACATCACTCCACTAACTCGTCAGTACATCTAAGGTATCATTATATTTTTGGGTTAATTAGACCCATGCCATTATAATTTGCAATGATTGAAAGTATGTCATTATACTTTCCGAAATGACAGAGAGACCATTATAATTCTTCACCAGTTGGAGATAAGCCATTTTGTATAGTTTTGGACGCTTTGCCCCCACCGGCATGCTACTGTATTTTCGTATGTCCCAGATTGCCCCTCTCCTCTTTCTTTTCTCTCCCTCCCAGATGAGCAGGACCTGATGCCGGCCATCCTGCCTCGTCAAGCGGCTGGGCGCAAAGGGCATCATCTTCATTGACCAGCTGCGACCGCACGGATCTGCCCTTAGCCGCGCACCTGCTCCAGGTGTTCCAGTCCTTCCCTGCTCGAGCCCCTCGAGACCGTGGGCACGAACGCTGAGACAACTGCCAAGCTTGATCTCCAACTCCACCTAGCGAATCAATCTCCAGCAGCACGAATCGATCTATGAATGTGTGGTGCTGCAGCAACGAGGAGGATGGTGCCGGCGGGCACAAGAAGCTGCGCCTGTCCAAGGACCAGGCGACCATGCTCGAGGACTGCCGCGGCCGGTGGAGGCGTGGTTCCAGAACCGCCGTGCGCGGACCAAGCTCAAGCAGATGGAGGTCGACTGCGAGTACCTCAAGCGCTCGTGTGAGCGCCTCGAGAAGGAACTCCTGACCTCAAGGTCGCGTCGTCGCTCGCCCCCGCGGCACACGCGCAGCCACCTGGCGGCGCCTCCTCCCGGCACAAGCCGCAGCCGGTCATGCCCACCGTCGGGTGGTGCCCAGCCTTCGCCGTCAATGCCCACCATCACCCGTCCCCGCGCTTGCCGCAGCTGGTTGTAGCCTACCCTGCCGTGCCATCCCCGCTGGCGCCCGCGGCCCGCCCCCGTCCACATCTGCCACGCCGTCGCCGCCGTCACCCGCGGCCCAAACCCGTCCACACCTGCCATGCCATGACCCCCCACGTCCGCTGCCCCCACGCCGGCCTCCTCCTCCTCGACCCCGGGGACCCTCGCCACGCATTCTCCGCTCGCGGACACGCTGCCGCCGCTGACCTTGTCTGGGGGTAGGTACCCATTGTCCACGCCCTCCTCCGGGGGGCTGCTTGCAGTCGGGCCACTCGCCACCCAAGTCCTGGTACTCGCCAGGACGCCCGCCCTAGTGCACACGGCCGGCTTCAAAGAAGAAAAGGGGCAGATTGGGATATACGAAAATGCATCTGCCTGCAAGTGGGTCCAGAATGACTGAAAACGTATAAAATGGCATGTTTCTAACTTTGTCAAAATTATAATGGTACCAGTCCTATTTTCAGAAGTTTAATAGCACGTTTCCAAATCATAAAAATTATAAGGGCATGAATATAATTAACCCTATATTTTATGCCCATCCCGTCTGTTAGATGATGATATATAGGTAAATTCTTTATTAGCCATAAAAAAATTATAGTTCCTTATCAGCAACTTAAATTTTTGAATTTTCTTATCAACCTATACTGTTAATTTTTTTCCATATTCGTCACTTTTATACATAAAAGAACTTAAAAAAGACCTTTCTGCCCTTCTTTCATTTTTTTCTTAAATTTTATCATTACTCGTGTTAGTGGATGTTATTTGGTTTTGAGGCATCTAAAGTTTCATAAGGAAAAAAATTTACTTACAATTTAAATTCAAATTAAAATTTTAAAATTTAATCTGAACTATTTTATTTTCTTTTAAGCTTGTAGGTTATAATGTGAATTTGTGAGATAAAATTGATTCCTGTAACATTCGCTAAAATGAGTGATGAGAAAACTTGGCAAAAAAATGATTGAAGGGCAGACAAGTCTTTTTTAAGTCTCTAAATGTATAAGAGTGGCGAATAAGGAAGAAAGTTAATATTAGTGGTTGATAAGGAAATTCAAAATCTGAGTGGCCAATAAGGAATCAAAAATTTTTTGTTGGGTGATAAGAAATTGACCCATGATATATAGCACCACTCTTGAGTTTATCCTCGCGTGAAAAAGGTAGACGGTACTGTACATCTGTGATATCCCAAATTTTAGGACTAATTTAAAAAAATGCGAAATTCAAAATTTTTCTAACAATCACCCTAACATTTTTCTTTCTCTTTCTCTTTCTCTTTCTCATCTTTTCTTTCCTTTCCTACTTCGAAGGACAAAATTCTCACTTAACCAAATTAATCAAAAGTGGAAATTTTCAAATATTAAAATCTGACAGTGTGACAAGTGATTGCCTTTTTATTTTATTCCTCATTCTTGTCATTTGTTTTCTCGTGTTCCATTCGAGATCTAAACTCATCCAATTTCTTGAATTCCAAACCCATTTAATTCCTTTGGATCCTATTTGATCTCCTCCAAATTAATCTACTCCTAAACTCATCCAATTTCTTGAATTCCAAACCCATTTAATTCCTTTGGATCCTATTTGATCTCCTCCAAATTAATCTACTCCTTCTAAAACAGCCACCTGATCTCCAAATTTTATAGAGTAAAATCAAAACCGAATTTGGAGACAATCCCGAAATGAAAGTTGGTCATCATGAAAATTTCTTTAACCCTACAAAATTTCAAATTCATCGGAGCTCGGGAAGTTGATCTTTTGAGGGAAAAACAGAGGGCTGCCGCAGAAATTCCTGGAAAATCAGAAAATAGAATGCCTGTGGGTCCCACCTGTCAGCGCCTTCTCCTTCCTCCTCCCCAATCTCCTTCCTCCCCGCGTCGCCCTCCACTGCTGCGTGCGCCTCGCCACGCGCCCAGCCCCACGCCGCACATGCGAAGGCGCTGCTGCCACCTGCCTTCCTACGCGTCACGGCCGCGACCCAGTTGCCCCTCCATTCCCTTAGAATCGAACCCCGTCCGGTCGTCCCTCACTGTTACCCTGCCCCCCGAGCTGGACACCACCACACACCATCCCTTCTACATCAGCCACGTGCGCCGTCCCCGTCTTGCTTGCCATTGCGCCGCGCCCCTCCAGCCCCGCGCCTTTGCTCCGCGTCGTCGTCTCCGACCTGAGCCGCGATGTGCAGTCCTCGCGCCGTGCCGCGCCGCCCCCTTCCTCCACCGCGTGGCCTCATCCGTGTGACGTCCTTCCCCACACGTTGCTGGTCCTCGACTCGTGTCGCCCCTACGCCGCCGCGTCGTCTCTGCTCCCCATCCCAAGCCGCAACATGTTGCCCCGTCGTAGCCCTCTGCCCGCCGACGGGACCCCGTGCCTCTTTGGCACCTCTGAGCCCATGGGGAGCTCCACCGTGCCGTCCACTCCCTTCTCCACCTAGCCCCCGAGACTCTCGATGCCGCTGTCGAGCTGGTGCAATGCGTCGCCGCAGCGCCCTATGAGAGTTTCGTGGCCGAACTCCTGCAGCAACTCTCCGACACGCCTGAGCCCGCTGAGAGGTTCCCTGCGCCGCCCTCTAGCTCCTCCACCCGAGCCCAAGGCCACCCCGGCCTTCCTGTTGCCTGGTGCCGCGCGGCGCCCTATGCTCGTCGCTGGTGCAAAGCCGCGCCTCCCCGGCTCCCTCGAGTCCGAAGGGACGCGCAGCGCAGCTCCCTGCCTCTCCAACGTCGAGAGCCGAGCCGCCTACACCTCCCCTGCGCACTGCCACCGCGTGCCCCCTCCGCGCACAGCGTCCTCCCTGTCGCCGGCGCTCCACGCCGCTTCCCCGACCCCGTCGCACCCGCTGTGGAACTCGCCATGGCGCCCTCGTGCTCCTCTGACAGGTCTCGAGGCCCTCCGGCCGACTAACCGCCTGGCCGCCGCTAGGGTTCACGGTGGGAGTCGTGGACTGCCCTGGCCGGTGTCCACAGAGCCGTGAACAGGGGCCCCAGTTCTGTTTGGGGAGAAATGGTGGGCCGCATGGTAAATTCCTTTTTACAGAAAGCCCCTGATCAGCAGTTTATTTACAGTATGATCCTATTCCTATATACATCAAGACCCCTGTTCATTTCTGTAATTGCAAAAAACACCCTTACACACACACACCTGAAGGTTGGGGCACGGTAATTGTCACATGTCCTAGACACAGTAGCGCCCAACCCGATTGTACATGTCCTGCGGCACAGGCACGGTCACCTTCCTGTGACCCCGAACTGAGCCCGGACACGGTCACGTCTCTGCGACCCCGAACCAAGCCTTGGACACAGCCAGGCTCACGTGTCCACAATCCACATCACCGGTTAACATGCCTAGATCACGAACAGGTTTGGACACGGTCACAGCCGTGTGACCCAAAAGCGGAGTCAAGCCGAACTTCGTGCATCGTCTTGAGTCTTGAGCACAGCATCGGGTCTGGACATGAAACCAGCATGTGTCTTGGACATCGGTCGCCACCCAACCTGAACGCACGCAAACTGCTGCCTAGCCACGACCACGTTCGCGTGACCAGCCATGCTGGCGAAGCCCCGGTAGGACACTGTGGCGCAATGTGCCTCGACGCGCGCCCAAGGCAGAGGGCGCGGCCCTGGTCTTTGACCAGTGGGCCGTGTGGCCCTGCGAGCCGGCCACACACATGCACACACTCACGCTCGCACCAAGTTCTACACCTGGCCTTATATTCCTGAACATGGGCACAACCGGGTGTCCACTGACACGGTCGCCGCCCAGTGTCCACTTTGGACACAGTACCGCCCACATGTCCACAGACATGAACATGAACATGAGCACGAACACGTCACAGTCCACGTGTCCACAGGCATTGACATGGACACGGGCACGGACACGTCACAGTTCACGTGCCCACGAACACGGGCACGGACACGTCACAGTCCACGTGTCCATAGGCACGGACACGGACACAGGCACAGACACCTCACAATTCACGTGTCCACGGGAGAATTCTCTGATTCTGGACACCCATGTGTCCAGAGGCTGTGGACATAGACCAAACTACGTGTCCACGGGATTTTCCCCGATTCTGGACACGTATGTGTCCAAGGACCGTGGACACAGGCCGAACCACGTGTCCACGGGATTTTCTCTGATTCTAGACACGCTTGTGTCCAGAGGCCGAGGACACAAGCCGAGCCATGTGTCCACGCAGCCTTTTTCCATATTCCAATCACAGACCACCCGACAATGTCAGAAAACAGCCAAGGTCACTGGCCGAACCACGTGACCAGGAGGCTATTTCACCACTTCACGCCCGCACATGTCCAGCAACCGTGGATACGGGCCGGGCAGTGTGACCACGAGGTTTGTCCTATATTTCACGCCAGCACACACCCAACAGCCGTGGACACGTGTCGGGTAGCGTGTCCACGGGGTTTTCCTGTCTTCTGTCGTGTACACCTTGTTTACCTCACCACAGCCACACCTCAACTCTGTTTTTAGTGATTTTAGCACTGTTGGAACCGGTGTGTCGAGCCCCACTACATCGAATCATCCAAACCTCCACCAACATCTGATCATGCTGGTTTGTTTTAATAGTAAGTTCTACGCGGAGATTAATTGCTTGTTTCTCCTTTTGGTTTTATCGATATTAGTGCAAGTCTTTAACTATGATGCACTCCTAAGCATAGGTTCATAATAAGCTAGTGTGCACCCCACCATAGCATGGTTTCATTATTTAGCACACATTAGTATGCATACCCATGTTAGCACAAAGTAATTTAGTCTAAGGTTAGAATCATATGATT
This sequence comes from Zoysia japonica, assembly GCA_001602275.1. Taxonomy (NCBI): domain Eukaryota; kingdom Viridiplantae; phylum Streptophyta; class Magnoliopsida; order Poales; family Poaceae; genus Zoysia; species Zoysia japonica. The sequence continues at coordinate 302,843 of BCLF01000024.1, read as the reverse complement.
AGTAGCTAAATATTAGAAAGTAAGTGATTACTTAGATAACAGCCCATAAGCGTCCTGCCATGCATTCACTCATGCAATAGCATGCAATAGCACATGTATCACTTGCTAGTTTTAGTAGTTTAATTACACAAATTAAACTAGGTAATTAATCATTATGCACCAAGGATGACGCACCCACATATGTATAAATTAGATACTTAACAATAGCGCTATGCCATTCACCCCACCGTAGTTGGCATCATCTACTTAGTGTAGTAGTTTAGTTGTAGTTGTAGAATCAAGTAATTAGCTACTAAGAAGCACATGCAACACACCGGCATACACACACACGGGACATGGTAATGCATAGTTACCGGGGAACCCCGTATGGCACACCTACACGTGCCATCGTGCACGTTCACATTTGAAACAATGACACTTCGATGCAAGCACAGATTAACAATAAGTGCAGGTGTGCGATATACACGGATACTCGATCATGATCTCGTGTCTCAGAAACACGCACAACACACTCACGGTATAGCTTAATCACTAAGTATCGATTAGAATGAATCTAATTTGCCTTCTAAATTAAGGTATGCACAAAATGACACACGATACCTGCCGCATCTTCGCTCGTGCTAGCGAGAATGCGCGTTAACCCTCCACCGAACCTCACCATAAGTCAATAGGGACTGCATCATGCCTGACTTGCCCTACGTGTTCCTCGCAGTGTTTAATTAGCTCTTATTCGGAGTTCATCAGATTTTATCGCTTCTTCTCGAGTTTTGTTTCTTTTTGGTAGTTTTATTAGGTGTTTCCTTCCGCGTAGATAACGCTGAGTGTAAGAAAGAGTCAAGCTTCAAGAGGAGCCAGAAGGATCGCGTGTGGAGAGAAGCACAAAGATTTGGATGCGAAGCTAGAGATTGAGGATTAAGATTTTGATGAAGAGCATCAGGACTCAAGCTCCTAAGATTAGGAGTTTGCAGGCAAGCTCTAACCCCTTGATCATATTGAACCTATATTTTGCTGATGCTCTTATAGTGCCTATCTATACTGCTATGCATGATATTTTTATTTAAAACATTGTGTCAGTTATAATCCTACTTGATTGATTATGTTACTGATATTAGTGTCAGTTACTAGACAATAATATTAAATACCATGATTATCCATTGACAATACCCTCCTTGTTAACCATAGGTCTCTCATCTTTAAATACTTTTAAAGAACGGAGAGTTGCCTTGTTTAGTAGAATGCTTAGGACCCTAATTGCAGTCCCTTGCACTGCCACACCATACACCATTCGTTTACAAAATGCGTTAAATTGTGTTTGGTGGTGTGCGTGAAAAAAAAGGGTAGGGATTAGTACAACTGGTGCTAGGTGAAGAGGGATGACTCTGGTCGTGAGGTGAGGCTCACATGAGGTGATGGTAATAGGTGTATAGCCTTCGGTGTGGCCCACTTGTCGTGGAGGAGTCCGCCACCACTGCCATATAAAGACCAGTTTGTTAGCGCTCAACTTAGCAATTTCGTACAACCACAGAACTTGTACATATTGAGCAGGACTTATCCCCGCTAGGTTGGTATTTCACATTGAACCACTAAGAGGTCGGCGGGACACAAGGGGACAGGAGAAGGGCATGAGATAACTCGTTGTCTGGCTTTCAACTATGTAATTGCCCGCGTCATAGGACTGTAAGCCCACAGATATAGCCCCTAGTTTGATAATACCTGGCGTAGTAGGGGACCAGGAAAAGATGTGACTGTGGTAAATCTTCACGATCCGGCTCCGAGAATGTACTGTCGCGTCATCGGGAGGGTGATACCCTGACGGATAGCCTATGTGTACATCTTGGGTGGAATCTGTGGAAACCTATATAGTTGTGGGGTAAATGTTATGCAACTCTGTCACGCAAGAGGAGCATAGCCTGTGGGTATAGTGTACAATATTTGCAGAGTGTAAAAATCCTTTCGAAATGGTCGTTGTCACGGTTTAGACATGCTATTATTCGACCACCTTACGATTAATTTTTCTATGATATCCTTTGCGTGTGATTGGGTGTAAATGCCCGTGTTTTTAGAATGCATAGGCTGTGTGCCAAGGGTCGGTACGGCTATGTGCCAACACCTCGATTAAAATATGGGTATTGGTGGGATTGATGAACATCTCCCACAAGACCAATCTACTAAAATATAGACAACAAATATTTTCACTTCCCTTTTAAAATCTTCTGTGTTGAACCCTACATAGAAATGGCTTTGCACAAAAGTAAACCCTTTAACCTCATCCTTGCTAGAACCATATGTGCATTATATCTATACATTTACCCTTTCCTAGTGTTAGAGCTTGCTGAGTACCTTATGTACTCAGTCGTTTGCATTTGTGGTTTTAGACAGAGAGGACCGCGTAGATGATGACGTGCTGGGTTTTCGTTCTATTGCTTGTGGATTTGGGCCTTAGTGTTCGCTACTTGCTTTGTAATTAGCTGGTCGACCGGTGTAGAATCATAGAGATCCTCATCGCTTTGCTGCTAAAAATCTGTCTAAGGTATCTATTTTCTTTTCGAGGTATGCTTTTGATATACATTCTGTTGTGTTGTGCATATCAACTATTGATCTAGAGACTGATATCTGTATCACAGTGCATTTTGAAAACGGGGTGCGACAATATCCGTTGCTAACTCAAGTTTGAAAGGATCACGTTATTTTTAAAGTGTCGTATGTACCATATGAATAATACGTACTCTCTCCATTTTAAAAATATTAACGCCGTTAACTTATAACATTAACTTTGATTATTCATCTTATTTAAAAAATTTATTTAAATTTATAAAATTATTAGTCGTGTCTTAAATACCACTAATAATAAAGCAACTCATAGCAAAATATATTATATTTAATATATTTTTAAAATAAAATGTATGATTAAAGTTGATATTAAAAATCAACTGTGTCAATATTTTAAAACTGGAGGAATACTTAATTCGTTCCTCTGTGCTGAAACATTATACAGTATGCAATATTGTACTAGTACGCGTCATCCATAAAAGGGTACAGTAAATTACATCAGACTATATGGCAGTGCTGGTAATAGAAAATCATGAAGAGAGAATTTATCAACGTGCAGTTTCTTGCAATAGGCAACTCGATTTTCTAAAGTACTGTATCATTGTTATTTGATAAAATAAATCATTGTAACTTGATAAAATAAAACTCGTATGTCCTGCAAGCGGCATCACCAGTCAATCACCTATCAGCACTATCACAATTAACCCCTTTAGATAAAATAAATCATGAGCAGGACGTCGCTGGGTCCCACTCGTCAGTATAAGCAGAAAAGCGGGTCACACATTCCGGAGGCGACCTTTGGGCCCACCTAACTAGCAAGGGGCCCCACGTTGGCAGCTAGGCGGTACGAGGAGGTCGGTACCGTAATCAGGATGAAAGGTGGACCGTTAACAGCGACCCTGGTCGTTGCGGGATTGAACCCGATGCCTAAGGAGTCAAGACTCGAGCACAAGCAGACACAAGAACCCCGCCTCCAGCTTTGCTCTCCCGCACGCGCGCCTCTCTCTCTCTCTCTCACTCTCTCTCTCTCTCTCTCTCTCTCTCTCTGGGCGCCGAGGTGGGGCACGATGCAAGGTTGGTGGAAGATCAAAGGGCGGAGCAAGAGCAAGGTCGCCGCGGCGGCGACGACGGGCTCCATTCCGGCTGCGGCCGGCGGCGGGAAGGAGAAGGGTGGCGGCAAGAAGAAGGTAAGTAGCTTCGACGACGTGGTGCTCGCCAATGGCGGCCGCGAGAAGCAGCTCCAGCAGAAGGCGGCGGCGGCGGTTACCGAGCACCCGCTGCCGCGTCCCAAAGTCGTGTCGGCGCCGCTGCCGTCCGTGCGCCCATCCTCCTCCTCCGCCACGCCGTCCAGCGGGTGCAGCTTGTCGCTGGGGTCCTCAGTGGCGTCCGATGAGCCGCCGGATCTCGGGGTCTGCAGGTGAGCGCGGCTGATGAGGTTCTTGGTTGGGTTGGGTTGGGTTGTTCGCGGGGAAGCGAAGTCGGGTAATCTTGCTGCTTCTTGGCTGGGAATTTGTCGTGGTACAATCTTTCTGCTCGCGGGTATTTGAATTTGCTTGTTTCTTGGGTTGACACCTTTTTCTTGGTGCGATCGCATGCTCAGCTCAGATATTCCTCCACTGAGTCTTGTTTCTTGGTGTGATTGGTTTCTTTTTTTTTCCCGGGCGAGCAGATTTTCAATTGTTCCGGGGCATTGAGGATTTGAATTTGTTAGTTTCTTGGGTTGAAATCCTTTTCTCGGTGGAATCGCAAGCTCAGTTCTGAACGTCTGATATTTCTCTACTAAGTCTGTTGTTTCTTGGTCTGTTCGATTTCTTTCTTTTTTTCAAGTTCTGTTAACTGTTCACGATCTGAAATAGTTCACCGATGTTCTAATCTTTGTACCGTCCTTTTGCTGATGATGATTTTATGTTCTTTATCTGTTTACATGCATCTCCATACATTTGGGTTAATTTCTTTGATGGGTTCAGCACTTCAACCTGTTAGTTTCAGAGAATAAGAACAATCTTTCTTGTCGAGGAGATTTGAATTTGCCTTGTTTCTTGGGTTGACACCCCTTTCTTGGTGCAATCGCAAGCTCAGTTCTGGCAATTCTTCACTGAGTCCCTTTTGTTCCTTGACGTGTTTTGTTTGTTTCTTTTTTTCAAGTTCTTTTAACAGTTTGCGATCTTAAGTAGTTCACTGATGTTCTAATCTTTGTACGGTCTTTTGCTGAATGATTGCTTCTGATTCTGATTTTACGTTCGTTACCTCTTTACATGCATCTCTGTACATTTGTATAACCGACAAACAAATGGATGTTTCTTTGATGAATCACCTTCCTCGCTACATTTGTATAGCTGTTTTCGATTGCTTTTTGCTGGTTTCAAGTTTCAGCGATGAAGAGATAGACGTTTATGCTTTATTGAATTCCGAATCTTTTTTTCTGAGGAAACACACATTTGCTAATCAATCTTGTTTCGACTAAAATTTTAACATACATTCTATTTCATAGGTTGCCAGATAAAAGCATCATTCTCCAAGTTAGAACACTAGCAAACGAGACTCGGAAACAAACTCATGTGGTACCAGAAGGACGCCTTTTCACCAACAATCCAACTCCGGAGCATCCTAGACTGTCCGAAACATCAGTTTCTCCGAGGAATGTTTTTCATCTCCAGAATTTGGATCTTGCAAATAATGGAAGCACGCACTGCCATGGTCGGAAATCAACAGAATTTGTGTTCAGCACGCAGATGCCAAGATCACCCCAAAGCCCAAGAATGTACCAACATCCAACCTCCCATGTGCGTTCTAGAACATTGGATCAATTCCAAGGATCCCCTACTCCGCGGCAAGGTCATTCACCAGGTGCAGGCTCACCCCAGCCTCTCCCGCTTCCTCCAGGATCCCAATGCCCGCCTTCTCGTTCTCTGCTGTGGAAGAAAGGGAAGTTCCTTGGTAGCGGAACGTTTGGGCAAGTATACCTTGGATTCAACAGGTGCTTACTTTGACTATGAAGATTGGAGTTTTTTTTAACATTCTTCAGAGAATCTATAATTATCTTTTCTATTGTACTGATTCGTAATTTTGAATGTATATAATGCAGTGAAAGCGGTCAAATGTGTGCAATTAAAGAGGTTAAGATTATATCTGATGATTCTAACTCAAAAGAGTGTCTCAAGCAGCTTAATCAGGTAATAACAGTGCAATAAAACGCTTGATAAGTTTGAATTGTTTTTGTGGATGAACTTACTCATTCTGGTATATACGTTCCCAAATGTACAGGAAATCGTGCTGTTAAGTCACCTATCACATCCGAACATTGTGCGTTACTACGGCACTAAACTGGTAATTAAAAAACTAGTAATGATCTTCTATGATTGCGTCATTAGTTAAAGTTATCTGCAATTACTGACTTTGTCGTGACCATATTGTTCTCCTGAAGAAAATGTACCCCAAGTAATTAATATTCAGTTTTATCTGACTGCGCCATATTGCAATGCAGTCTAATGAGACCCTCTCGGTCTATCTCGAGTTTGTTTCTGGGGGTTCTATCCATAAGTTGCTTCAAGAATACGGTCCGTTCGGAGAGGCAGTCCTTCGGAATTACACAGCGCAAATCCTTTCTGGCCTTGCATACTTGCATGGACGAAATACGATTCATAGGTATTTTGTCAGTCATTTACATTATTAATACATGAGATACATTGCCTATTCCTCTTATCATAATCATACATCACTCTTAAATAATGAAAGTATTCCTATTCTGGCAGGGATATCAAAGGGGCAAACATACTTGTTGATCCTAACGGTGATATCAAACTTGCTGATTTTGGTATGGCCAAGCATGTAAGTTCCAGACTATTATCAATCATATATTCATTTGAACAGCATAGATAACTACCATTAAATTTAATCTTTTTATTGAACCCTTTGATTAATCAGCTATTGTATACATACAGATATCACCGTACACTTGTATCAAATCCTTGAAAGGAAGCCCTTACTGGATGGCTCCGGAGGTGAGGCTACTCAAATTGAAATTTCCATGTATTCTTCCCTAGTTTCTAGTGAGAAAAGTTCTATTTTCTTTCCAAAAAATTTCAGGTTATTATGAATAGTAATGGCTACAACTTTTCTGTGGACATTTGGAGCCTTGGCTGCACCATTATTGAGATGGCTACATCAAAGCCACCTTGGAGTCAGTATGAAGGGGTGAGTTACTGGATTTGATATTTTTTGGATATTTATGACGCTTTTTTTCTACGATTCTGTGCTCAGATTTTATTTGGATTTCACAGGTGGCTGCAATGTTTAAAATTGGGAACAGCAAGGAAATTCCTGATATCCCAAACTATCTTTCTTCTGAGGCAAAAAGCTTCCTGAAACTCTGTTTACAACGTGATCCCGCGGCCCGTCCTACAGCTGCTACATTAATGGGCCATCCTTTTGTCAAGGACCATGGTACAGTTAGAAGTTCCAGGTCTAGCATATCAAGGGATCTGTCTCCAACTTTTACTGATAAGAAAAACAGCACGGTACGATTTTCCACATGCTACCTATTTGTCTATGATTAGTAGAGCCAAATAGATTATGACGATGCAGTATTGACACAAATCAGAAGCCGCTGTCTTCCAGATTGAATTTTGGTGTCATTTTGTGTCTCTTACCACTATGTTGTTTTCACCAGGTTCAGACTAGTGTCGGAATTTCAAAATCCAGAAGCTTATCTCCTTTGAGACATCATAATGTTGGGTGTAGAAACCTTCCAGGACCAACATCTCCCATTTCTCCGATGACAAATCGCCAGATATCTGCCATGTAAGCTATTATCTTCTTTTGAGAGGTAAACAGAAACTACATCTCTTCCTTTATCTAACAGATATTGCTTTGTTTTCCAGTAACCCATCCAATGTGCGGATGAACAAATCCCAGCCTGTCTCTCCTTGCTCTAGCCCTCTAAAGCAGTACAGACAGCCCAATCGGTGTCGCTTGCCATCGCCTCCTCAAACAGACAATTCAGCTGGAGCAAACATGTACAGTCCTATCCACAATGCACTCTATCCGACACAACATTTTGATACTCCAAGAAGATGGAAGAGTTCTGAAGAGAAGATAGATCCCTCAACTGAAAACACAAAATCTTGATAGTCCTAGAAGGTAGCAGAGTTTCTGAAGGATGATACATTATACATAGATGATACATTATACATAGGGAGCAAAACTGTGTTCCTTAAATTATGGTTAGAAGAACAGAGGAACTCACCAATTTTGTTTTCTCCCTTACTGTCTGTGCCACCCAGGATGCAGCTGCATCGTTGTTGTACATATTTAGTGAAGAGTTCTTGGAAAAAGAGACTAGCATTTCAGATCACACCTGTATTTATTTTGTCTTATCATCAAATGATAGAAATTTACACAATCTCATTTCAGAAATGAAACTTCACGGAATTTGTATCTGATGCACATGGATCACATCCCCTCTGTTTGTCAGTTCTCAACATTGAATCCCCATAGACGCCCTTGCAGCTCTATCAGACACTTTGTATCTTCTCCATTCTTTGTCTTAACTGTGCCTTCCTAGTCATTGTCTTCAGCACCATCACTCCCACAATGTGCCACCTCCCAGACGAAGCGGAAGACACCGAAAGCTTGCCTCAGCTGCTTGATGTCTGTCCTCACAGGCAATTCGTTGATGTCAGTCAGGAAGTTCGCACCAGGCATCTCCTTGAAGCCGATGTCCCTCTAGATAACAAAATCACAAATCTGACGCAGCCCTCCTTCATATGGCCTCAACCTTTTGCACCTCAGTGGCGAAGCTAGTGTTGCAAAGATTGAGTGCCACCAGAATGCACATGCTTAGATTTAGGTGGTGTATATATGGTGCAAATAAAAATCTAATCATTGAAACTTACTCCCTCCGGTTTTAAATTATTTACACCATTGAAATTTGTTCCATGTGCACGTGTTTGGCGAGCCTCAATGTAGCTTCACTAATTTGTTTCATTCAAAAAAATTTGTTTTATTGATATTAAAAATCAAATGTGTCGATATTTTAAAATTAGATAGAGTAGTTTTTTTTTTTGCCGGTGCCCTCAGGAACCTAAATTTAGCTTCACCCATGTGCACGTGTCCGGCCAGCCATGGGTGGCGTTGGACAAGAAGCCACGCCTATGAGATCTGCTCTCCCTTCTGGGTCGAGGGGGACGGGTGTTCAAGGGACGCCATGTCGGCCAGCATGTCCCACTGGACCTCCTCGAACGCGCCGCGCCAGACGTGAATCAGCCACTGGTGTTACATGACCGGAGGGCGAACGGTGATAAGCCACATTACTTCCAGCACTGATTCAACACGCTGATCACGTCGCAGACACTACTAGAATTTCACGAAGTTCCCTACGGTTTATTTCTTCCCAAGCGTTTTTTTTTTCCATTTTGTAGGGAAAATTAGTTTCCCCATAATTTATTTAAAAACCGTAGAGACAAAGAGGCTTTCCCTACAAATTTCATCATTTGTAGGGAACGATGCGAACCTCGTGCCTGTCTTTCAAATGCTTTCATCCTCTCAACCTCTCAGTGCTCTCTCTCTCTCTCTCTCTCTCTCTCTCTCTCTCTCTCTCTCTCAGCAGGAGCACTTGTTGATGAGGAGCTAGCCCAAGACAGCAACGCAGGCGAACGGTGCAGTGGTGGCCCCACAGGCCAGCGAATGGTGACGCGGCGGAACCTGGCGAAGGCGGGCAGCGGCGGCAGCGTGGGCGAGCAATGGCACGGGGTAGCGGCGGCTTGCGCAGGCGGAGTGACTATGAATGGCAGCACGCGTGGGTGGAATGGAGGAGGGCAGTGGCGACGCAGACCAGCAACGGTCAGGGAGGGAGGCCGCGGACGGCAGGGCAGCGACGGAGAAGGAGGGAGGCGGCGTGCGGCGGGGCAGCAACGGCGGCGAAGGTGAGCAGCGGTGGGGTGCGGTGGCGTGGGGGAGCAACGGCGCGGGGCAGCGGTGGCTTGTGCAGGCAGCGCGAGTAGCGGTGGCAAAGCGGCGGTTGGAGCGGCAGTGGCAAAGTGTCACACCTCATTTCGGGAATGCTCTGTACAACAAATATCAATTTCTAGATTAGAAGCTGATACGCATAATACACAACAAGAATAAAACCCAACACGTCGTCGTCTACGCAGACCTCTCTATCTAAAATCACAAATGCAAACGGGTAAGTACATAAGGTAATCAGCAAGCGCTAACACTACGGAGGGGCAAGGTATTCATATGTCGGAGCAAAGAATGGCTTAAGGTTTATGTTTTGTGGAAAACAAGTTTTATGCAAGGGCTTCCTAATGGAGCAAGTTCAAATAAGGAGGAAAACAATTTTTATCATCTTTTACTAGGTGGACCGAAGGAAGGCTTTCACCCCTTCAAACAGTTCCCAAATTTTAGTCGGGCACTAGCACGCATCCATGCAGGCCCTTTGCACAAAACCAACACATTTCAAAATCACGGGCATCTACGCCCACTCAGACGCCAAAGATATCATAGAAAAATTAATCATTGAGTACTCGAACAAATAGCATGTCAATACCGTGACAACGCCCATTCCGAAAGGATTTTTACACTCTGCAGAGGTTGTACACTATACCCACAGGCTATGTCTCTTTTTGCGAGAAAAAAAACATAACGTTTACCTCACAACTACATAAGCTTTCACAGATTCCACCCAGAGATGTAAACAGGGGCTATTAATCAGGGTTTTACCCTCCAAATGACGCGACAGTACATTCTCGGCGCCTAATCGTGGAATTACTACAACTACGTCTTCTCCTGGTCTCCTGCTACGCCTGATATTAGCAAACTAGGGCTATATCCGTGGGCTTACGGTCCCATGACGCGGGTAATTACATAGTCGAAAGCTAGGCAGCGAGTTATCTCACGGCCTTCTCCAGTCCCCTTGTGTCCTACCGACCTTTTAGTGGTTCGATGTGGAATGCTTACATAGCGAGGATAAGTCTCACACATATCGAGTTCTGCGGTTGCACAAAAATGCTAAGTTGAGCACTAACGAACCGGTCCTTATATGCAGGGTCGGCGTGCTTGTGCACGACAAGTGACCAAACCAAAGCCTACACATCTATCACCATCACCTCTGTGAGCCCCGCCCCACGACCAGAATCTCTCATTTTCACCTAGCACAAGTTGCACTAATCACACCTCATTTTATTTTACACACACCACCAAACTCCTTTCAACACATTTGAATATAATTGGTGTATGGTGTGGCGGTGCGAGGCAGCGCAATTGAGGTCCTAAGCATTCTAATACAAGGCAACTTTTCGTTCGTTAAAAGAATTTAATAACTGAAATCCTATGGTTAACAAGGAGGCGTTAACAACGGATAATCAATGTGGTATTCAATATTAATGATAGCAAGTAACTGACATTAATATGAATATGTATAACAAGTAGGTTCATTTTCTACACAACGTTTTAACATACGGTATATATATATGGGTGCGTAAGAAAAATATAGAAGTAATATGGTCAAGGTGGTTAAAGCTTGCCTGTAAACTCCTAATCTTCAGAGCTTGAGGTCGAAGACTCTTCTTCAGGATCCTAATCTTCAATCAGCTTTTCATGCTTCTCTTCACACACAGTCCTTCTTGCTCCTCTTGAAGCTTAGCTCTTCCTCGAACACAGCGATAACTACGCGATACAAAATGCCTAATAAAACTACCACAAAATAAACAAGCTCGAGAAGAATCGATAAAATCCAATGAAATCCGAATAAGAATCAATTAAACTCTGCGAAGAAGAATGCAGTGCATGACATGCATGATGCGGTTGTTAGGATGCCTAGTGTAGCTTATGGAGAGTGTACTAGGTTCATGCATGAAAAGCTACAGCGATGAGCTGCGCTTCCCTGTGGTTATGAACATGACAGTTTATGTGTACTATCGTTTGTATCGGTGCTACTTGTGCCTCTTATATGGACTTGAACTTATATGAGGCATGTACTAGGCGTGATGTTGGTGCAAAGTGCATCATTTTATATTTATATCTACTTAGTTCTACTTACTACGAATCAATAATTATATTCTAGATTTATTTTAGATACCTTTAATTATTACCTAGGTGATTACATGGGTGAATTATGTAAGCATTGTTGGGTGGTTGCAGTATATTGCCTTTATGCATATGTGAATTTGTGACAGACCGCCCCACAGAAGAGACGATTCATCGACCACAGGATCTTATCAGGCGTCACTCGACAAAGCGAGACTAACAGTACAACTCAAGCACGATAAAATATACTACAAACTGTTGCTTAAGTTTATAAAACTAAGATTTTTGAAAGCGCGAAAGCGATAACCTGAATTAGGGTCTCCTAGAGACTATGCATAAGGTGCTATTGAGTCTATACGATACATCCTCTAGCAACACACAAACAGCAGCGTGGCGAGCAGGGCTCCCAACAGACATAGCCACCCTCGAGGTTGCTTCTGCCAGTTTCCAGAGGAGGGAGAGAGAAACCATCTGCACACAAAACCACAGAGAGTGAAGCCCTGAGCATTCAAATGCTCAGCAAATCTTACCCGTCAACGTGACCAACTACAGCTGACTCCAAAGATATGATGAGGCTGACTCACATGGGATGGTTATTTGCAAAACCAGCGCTAATATAATGAATTCTTATATTGAAGTTTTAGCAGTAGATTAGGTTCACGGAAGGTAAATTTAATTTGCTCTATAACTATATCAAGCATGGTTACCAAGCAATTGACTATGAACTAAGCAAACAATTCATATTATTGATTAGGTTTACGTACTTCCTCCGTTCCCAAATGACTGTCATTGGTAATAGGAAAGGGTGTATTTAGAGGGAGAATGTGCAGTGGAAAGTGAAAAAGATGTGAGCAGGAGTGTATTGGTGGAAATGGTAACTATTTGGGAACAGAGAGAATACATTATTACTACGACATGACGCAGTGAACAAGCGGTACTTGTTACTGTTAGGGGCAGCCATTATAATCGATTTACACCAGCTGAGAAAAACCCGAAATACACGACATGTACGCACTTTTCGGAAGCCGTACATGGCCACCTTTCGCTCAACCCTTAGGGCCGGTCCGAGTAAGCGCACCTCTCCCGAGCACGGGGTCCTCTATGCGATAATCCCTTAGATCTATCCATGGTTAGACACAAGGCTCTCCTCCGCCGCCGCCAAAAGAGAGGTGAGGATCGTCCAACCACTACAACGTTTTGCTACGTCAGTTTCCTGGGTCCCATGTCCCCAGTATGCATTCGGTACTGTTCAAACTTGTTCAACAGGGCCACACTCGAATCGGTCCTTAACCGACAAAGACGGGGTTACCACCGTGAAGGCCCTACCTTCTCAAACCCTCCTATACTTTATCCCCGCCCGGTCTCAGGTTTATTCAAGTGTGGTACAAAATGAAACCTATAGCTCACGAGTGAGGTTTCTCATTCACTTGACTTCTACCGTTTACTAGAACTCATAGCCTAGCTCTGCATCGAGTTACCCATACCAACAACACTCATCATGGGTAATAAGGTACCTAGCATGCAAATTCTAGGTTTCTAAGCAACTCTTAATACCTAATGCACAATGCATTAACCAAATCATACATAGTGATAAAAATAAAAACTTAAAAGGGATTAATGCACCGAGGCTTGCCTGGGCCTTGCTCACAGTTAACTCCATTTGCCAAAGGAACAACTCCACGCTCCTCTTCGGATGGGTTGGGTCCTAACATGAATGATATGCAAAGAAAGGAATTATAATGGTGTTTAACTTTAAATAAAATCACATGCAATGAAAGCTTTTTATTTTTAAAAGACATAAATTTAGTTACAAAACTTCTTTAAAATGGTTTTTAATTTAAAAATATAATTTGAGTTATGCACAAAATCAGAAAGGTTATAAACAAATTTTTGAGAAATGTTTATGATTTATTGGAATCAAAAGGATTTATAATAAATTAAAACTCTTTAAATAATATAAAATGCTTATAAAATTATTTTTGATGAAAATAAATATAAAACTTTTCTAAAACAGAAAGTTTGACAGAATAAACAGAAAAGTAAAGTTTTCAGATTTTAGCTTGTCAAGGAATAAATAATGCATTAATGATGTATTTAGTGATCTGAATTAATTAAATTAACTTCATGCATAAAACGAAAAATAGTTAGCTTCACAATATAGTTCTAGTTGAGAGGATCCTAACAAAATTTGTTTCACTATTTTATCACTTAGGATGAGTTTTCTACGAATTTTATAAACTTGAAAACATTTCTAATCAATTAAATAAATTCGCTCGCAATTAACAATATTCCAGCCAGGTGGGCCGAGCAGCACTGGGCCACACGGGTTTCGGCCCACAAGGGAAACAGGCCAAGGAGGTGCGTGGGCCACTTCATCCTGGCCCAACAGGGGCTCCACAGTGAGACGAAGCGAGGACTAAAAATTCACAAGCTAGCGGCAGCGCCTTCGCCGGAGGACGACGGCCGACGGGGAAACTCAGAACGAGCAACATAACAATGACCACCGCGATGAGGGAAAGCCAGAGAGGGGGTCCTCGAGGTGGGGGCCTCACCAAAATGCGGCCGGCGGCAAGAGGTGGCCGGAGGTGGACTTCAGCAAGGTCGTGGCGACGTTACGGTCGACGGGAGTCAACTTGGGAAGCACTGGGAGCTTCACTGCGGGATGGAGAAGGTTGGCATCGAGGTTGTCATCGACGAAGATGGCCGGACAGTGGAGCTCGCCGTCGAGGTGCATGATTCAGGCGGCCGACGGTGGTCTACTCCAAAATTTCTGCGCAAGAAACTAAGTTCTCGGTCGATTAACGAGCTTAGAAGGTGCACCCGAGGTCTAGGAGGTCATGCCTGAAAGGAAACTTGAAGGAGCTCACCGGAGCTGGGCGGATTTGGGGAAAAACCGGCCGGTGGGGTCCGAACTCGTGATTTTGGGAAAACTCAAAATCAGCACGGCTTAGGGAGGATGGGTCCTGCTGCTCGCAAGGAGTGGCGGCCGGAGACGACTTAGCCGAGCCGTTCCATGGCGGCGAGACAAAGAGGCGACGGTGGCGCTCGCGCGAGAGAGAATGAGAGAGAAGCTCGGCCGAGAGGATTACAAGTTCGCACATTGAAGAGAGGGACACGTCAAGGGGCGCGCGGAGTGCATGCACGCGGAGCTCCTCAGGAGCGCTGCACGCGTACGGTCGCGCTGGCAGCGCGCGATGGTAGGAGGAGGAGGAGGAGGAAGAAAGAGAAACAGTGCGACTGACAAGTGGGGCCCACAGCCTTTTTCTTTTTCTGATTTTTCCTCGATTTTCTGCATGGCTTGCTGTTTTTGCTTCAAAATCTGTACTTCCCGAGCTCAATTAAACTGAAACTTTACAGAGTGGTAAAACATTTGAAGAGGAACAACTTTTATTTTGGGCCCAAGTACAAAATCGAAATAGATTTTATTTTATAAAAATTTAAAAGAAGACAATCATTTTCAAATGAATAGTTCATTTGGGCCATTTTAAGTTTCAACAATAATTTTTATGAAAGGCACTAAATTCAAGTCTTTATAAAACCTTTATAGGAAACAACTTTTCGTTTTTTTTGGAACAAATCCAAGTTAAAAATATATTTTATTTTTAGAATTCGGGGAAAACAATTGACTATTTTGGAAGAAACAATTATTTAGGCCTTTTTAGACTTTAAATAAAATTTTACAAAACTTCTTAAATTCAAATATTTTTAAAACCTTTCAAATGCAATTTTTATTTCACAACATTTCATTGAAAAAGTTTGAAAGAGCATTTTGAAATTTTAACTTTTATTTGAAACGTGAATTTGCCGGAAAAGGTTTTATTTAATTGAGCTCGGATCCCGTGATTTCGAATTTTGAACAACGACGCTTCTTTATTTAGAAACACGAAGTGTTACAGAATTCATAGAAGGCAATGTGTTGCAAGTACACCTGAGCTAAGTGTGTGTCATCGTGTGGTAGACTTAATTTAGAACTACTTAGTGATTAAGCTATATCGTGAGTGTGTTGTGCATGTTTTTGTGAGATGGTCTCATGAACAAGTATCCGTGTATATCATGCACTCGCACTTGTTGTTGATCTGTGCATGAATCGAAGTGTCATTGGTTGGGGAAAGTGGTGGTACTAACCTATTGTCGTTAAGGTTATTTAGTGCTTTTCCAAAAAGGTGTGTAGTCCTAAAAGATGTGGGTGTTGTTATGCTCGGGTCAGTTTTGGGTCTGGGACACACGGATTCGAATGTGTCCCCACCCCAGTTCTGTCGTTGTCGGGTGATTTGTGGGTGTTCGGTTGGTGGTGCACAATCGGTCCAGTGGTGGGTTGTGGTCATGCAGGTTCATCTGTGTCCACACTTTGTGTCGGAAATTGTCGGGTGAGCAGTGACCCTGTTGTAGGTCACGTAGCCGGAGCCATGTCCAAATTTCAGGATACATGCATAAAATCGAGCTGTGACCCTGACTCTGGGTCTCATAGCAGATTACAGGGTATGAGCCCTTGGACACATGACCATGTCTGTGTCCGCTCTTGTGTCTGTGTCTGTGGACACATGTTCGGGTCTGTGTCCGTGTCTATGGACACGTGTTCGGGTCTGTGTTCATGTCCGTGTCCATGGACACGTGACCGTGTCTGTGCTCGTGTCTGTGGACCCGTGATCATGACTGTGTTCGTGCTAGTCACGTGCTCGTGACTATATGCGTGCTCGTGGACAAGTGCTCTCGGTCCAGTGGTGACCCGGCTCGGGGTCATAGGATCGTGACCGTGTCCAAGCCTTTGGACACGAGCCTTCGGCCCGGTGGTGAGCCAACTTGTGGTCATGCGGCCGTGATCATGTCTGGGCCACATTTCACGTGCGACCGGGTCGGATGGTAATCGGTGTCCAAGAAACATACCGTTTACCATGTCCCAACCTCAATCTACTTACAAACAGTCAATGGGTGACCGGTGTCGAGGATACGTGCTGACTACTGTGTCCAAAGCTAGGGGTGAGTGGCGCATGAGTGGCTGACCTGTGAGGTCGCGTGGCCGACTGGCCACAGGCCAGGGACGACACTTTCTTCATGTGCGACAGAATTGCCTTACATTGAGCATAGTGTTATTGTTAATTACGTAAGTTATACCTATATGAGTGGGTCATCCTAAGTGGTTAACTGCCTAGTTTAGTTTACATAATTAAACTACAAATGCTAACAAGTGGTACATGAACTAATGCACCTGAATGCATGGCAGATTGCTTGGGAGCTGCTATCTAAGTATTTACTTCCTAATTTTAGCTTCTAGTATTTAACTACTAAACATATGATTCTAACCCTAAATTGGATTACTTAGAGCTAACATGGGCAGGTGTGCTAATGCATGCTAGTGATGAAATCATGTTAATATGGTGAGGTGCACACCAACTAGTATGAAGCTACGCTAAAGAATAAATCACAATAAAAGGCATGCATTAAAACCAACTGCAATAAAACTTACTATTAATAAAAACCAGCATGAATGGAAATTATCTTAGGTTCGAATGGTTTGGTGAAGTGGTGCTTGAGACAACGATTCCAATGGCGTAAGAATCGTCGAAAATGGTGTTAAAATGAAGAAATTATTGCCATTTGAATGTGTATGGATGTGGTAAGGGCCTATTTGTAATTAACAGAAAAATTGTAGGGACCTATCTGCGATGTATGGAAAACTACTGGGACCTATCTGTAGATATGGAAACTATATAGGGTCTAGGTGTAAAGTGTGGGTGCTAAAATGTATTTAACAGGAAGTATTGGGTGTTTTCTGTAAAACAGTAGGGACTGGAATATAAATTACAAGGCAGTAGGGGCTTGGATGGAAGAAGGACTTTTATTGGATTTCGAGGGATTATTTTTGAGTGGGAAAATCTGTGGACTAGGTTCACAGTTTTATGGACCAAGGTGCAGGCGCGGTCCGCAGGTCCACGATGGACTGAGCAGATCTCAGCCACTGGATATCGAATGAATGGAGGAGATTTAACGAAATCTGTGAGGTTATGTTGGATCTAATCGTGGTCGTTGAGATCAAGATGGACGGTTGCAGTTTTAAGGAGTAATCGGGTATGAGGTGGTTGAATCCAGGCCGTTGGTGCCGTATCAGAGAGCAGGCACGCGCGCACGGACTGCATGGTGGCCTTAGACGGCAGGGGCAGCGGCGCCATAGGCGCGGCACACCGGAGCGGCGGGGCACGAGCTACGTAGCTTGATTCTTGGCGGGGGTTTTTGATCAAATGAAAGAGGAGGTCAAGGGGAAACTCGACACGGCGTCAATGTCGACTGAGAGTAGGTGGAGGAGGCCGGCGACTCTGGTGACCAGACGGCGACGGCGGCGCTCGGTGAAGGGCTGGCAGTGACGGTGGGGTAAACTCGGGATTGGTCGGGGAAGAGATCGGGCGATGCGCTGAGCCTCTCCAAGGGCTCGAGGGAGCAGGGGAGGCACGGTGCAGTGCCGTCAACGGTGAGCAGGCGGCGAGTTACAGCGGCGCACGCTGGGCCTCAGCTCCGGTTGCGGGCAGGCTGATTCACGGCTTCCAGACGGCGGAGCTAGCAGCAGCAGTGGCGCAAGCGCCGCTTGGAGGAGTCGAGGTGCATCAGGAGGGGGTGAATTTCGGCGGCGGCCAGGTCGGCGGACAGTGGCGGCCGGATAGGAAGAAGCCAAATTGGGGCTCGATTTGCGGTGGATGGTCGTCGGCTCGGCTCAGAGAGGGAAGAGAGAGGAGAGGAGCGCTACCGGGACTTCAATGCCGGTCGGGCGACGGGGCAGCAGTGCCGAGCTCGTTGGGTTCGCGCGCGACGCGTGGCGTGGCAGACGGCGCGTGGGCGGGCTGTCAGGGCAGTAGAGGCACCTACATGGCCACGCGGAGGGCGGGCGAGTGGCGACGAATGCGCACGAGGCGCGTGGCAGCGCGCGCGCCGGCGTCCGTGCCAGGGGTCGCGAGGGGAGTGGAGGGAGGAGGAAGATGGGTGCGCAGTGCTGGGCCGCCAGTTGGGCCAGCGCTGTTGTGCCGTGCAGGAGAGAAATGGCCCAGGCGGGAGGAGGAAAGGAGAGGGGGAGGCAGGACGGGCCGAGGAAGGGAAGGAGAAAGGAATGGCCCAATGGCTAAAATTTGGATTAGGAATTCTAGGTCTGATTTGGATTGACTTCAAGAATTTGATGAGTTTGGAATTCAACGAAATGCAAGAAAACAAAATGCAAGAAGAATAGAATAAAAAGTTCAATCTCTTGTCACAATCAAATTTTAACATTTTGAAATTTTCAAATTAGTTATGTTTTAATTTAGGGAAGATTTCGCCTTTTGAAATAGAAAAGAAAAAGACAGGATGAGAAGGAGAAGGAGAAATGTTAGGGTGTTGTTAGCGGAAATTTTGAATTTAATATTTTAAATTACGGCAAAAAAATTGGGATGTCACACAAAGCGGCGGCCGGGGCGGTGCCTCTTAATTCTTTTTAAAGAAAAAACTTTCCCTACAAATTTGAGATCGTAGGGGAAGAAACTTTCCCTATGAATCCATAAAAAAACGTACCGTCTTCCACCACAATGTTTCCTTACAGACCTTTCCCTACGAAAATTTGTAAGAAAACTTCTTTCACTTGGATTTTGTGTATATTCCCTACCAATTTTGACCGTAGGGAATATTGTCGATTCTAGCCGTGAGAGTCGCGTCAGAGAGCTCAGCGATGTGTCCCTCAGCTCCAGCCCCGAGCTGGCTACAGTTCACGGCGCCGACTAACTCACCCGTATAGATGGCCAAATGGACCGGGCCATGCAGGCTAGCACAAAAGCATGAAAAAAAGCACGGTACAAAACCGGCACAGCCCGTTGCTAATCAGGCCCGTGCTAGGCCGGCACGCAACTCGGGTCATGCTTGGGCGGCGACCTTGGTCCAGGGGGCGGCACGGCACGTCCCGTTTAGGAGTGGCCCGGTGAAGCACGTGGTATGGCCCAAGCAGGAATATGCCCACCGGGAGCCCATCTGGCCCAACAAGTGAAGACCTAATATATGGCCATATAAAAAGGAAAAATTCCTATTACGCTCCTTCAACTTTCGTGGTTGTGCGGTATTGCTTCTTCGCTTACGAAACCAGGTAGCCAATTTCCTTCAACTTTCAATACGGTTCATTTTTGCTCTTTGGTCAGATTTGGACGGTGGTTATGGCTGACGTGGCGTACACATGGCATTACTAGTGACATGGACAGCCAACATGTCACTACTTTGTTTCAACTACTTTGTTTCAAATTAAGGAAAAAATAACTTATTGAGCTCAGAAAATTATGAAATTTTGCTTATTTAGGTCCACTTCAAATTCAGATCAAATTTATTTTTAAAATATAGAAAGGCAAATAATTTAGAATTACAAAATAAACTAAACCTTTAAACCTTTTTATAAAATTTTAGAACATTTCCTCAATATATTTTAAAAAGAATTATTTTACATGCAATTTCTTTGGAAATTTTTCATTTTCACTTTTTGAACTCAAATTCATATTCAAATTTTAAAATTCGAGCTAAAAATTTCCAAAGAAAACTTATGTGAAACAATTATTTTTTAGAAATATTTAGAAATACATGAATTAAACAAAATTGAAATTTAGTCTCAAATGGAACAACAATAATTTATCCAAATTTTAAATTTAAATTTGAATTAAGTTCAAAAAGTGAATTAAAAATTTCCAAAGAAAATGTATGGGAAACAATTCTTGTTTGAAAATGCTTAGTAATGCATAAGTTAAACGTATTTAAAAGTTGAGCTCAAATTTCAAAATTGAATTTGGATTCAAGTTCAAAATGTGAAATTTATAACTAGTGTATGAAAATGTATGTGTTGTTTTATAATACTTAGAAACTTACAAATTTGGGACAATTTTGTAAATTTTTTCAAAATGTTTAAAGGTCTATTTTTTTTTTAATTCTAAATGGTTATTTGACTTTCCAAATTTAAAAATAAAATTGAGCTCAAATTTGAAAATTGAATTTGGATTCAAGTTCAAAATGTGAAATTTATAACTTTTCAATGGAAATGTATGTGAAAAATTTCTTGTTTTAGAATACATGGAAAATTACGAATTTAGGAAAATTTTGTAAAATTTTATCAAAAGGTTTAAAGGTCTAGTTTATTTTTGTAATTTTAAATTGTTATTTGTATTTCCAAATTTTAAAAATAAATTTGATCTGAATTTGAAGTTGGACCTAAATAAAAATATATTTTTTAAATATTTTAAACTTCCACAAAGTTTTATAGTTTTCTCAGCTCATTAAGTGTTTTTTTAATTTGGAACAAAGCAGTGACATGTCATACCGTAATTACCACGTAGACGCCACCTCAGTCAAAACCGAGAAAAAAACCGCACAAATGGCGAAAGTTTGAGTGTAATAGGACTTTTCCATATAGAAACCATCGTTCCCACCCTTCCTCAGTCTACATTCCACACCCGCCGTCTCCTTCGTTCCCCGCCCGGCCGCCCCTCCTTCCCATCCGCGCAGCTCGGCCATCCTTCGTCCCCAGCGCCACGCCGGTCGCCCGTCCTCCCCACTCGCGCCGGTCGCCCGTTGGCTCGTCCCTAGGCCTCTGCGCACCTCGCCCGCCCTCCGTCCCCAGGCCCCAGCCCCAGCGCAGTGGCAGCGTCCCTGACGCGGTGGGGGGTGGTGGCGACGCAGCGCGGCAACAGGCGGGGCTCGACGGAGGCGGCAACGGGCTCGACGGCGGCTGCGGTGGGTGGGGCGTGGCACATGGGTGCCGTCCTGGGCGTGACAGTGGGTGGGGCTTGGCGGCGGGGCGGGCAGGTCTCGGTGGGCTCGATGGCGGCGGCAGCGAGGTCGACGACGGTGGCGGCTGGTGGGGCTCAGCGCGCCGACGGGCGAGGCTCGGTTTGTCGGTGCCGTCCTGGGCCGACCGTGGCCTATTTTGCCGTCGTGCCTATCGGGCCAGCCCAGCACGGTTTTGCACTTCCGTGCCGTCCCGTGGGCTGGCACAGAAGAGCCCGTTTATGGAATGGGATGTCCCGGCCCGAATTTTAGTGGACCGTGCCATTCGTGTTTGGGCCGGGCCGGGCCGGGCAGTCCGTTTGGACATCTATACTCACCCGCGACCGCATGGAAGTGGACAGCCCGGGTGGCCGTGTGGGCCTTTGAGTCTTGACTGTGAGACTCCTCTGAACGAGAACTGGAGAAAGCAAACTTGATGGGCCAATGTTTCTGATTCCCTGTTTATGGACATGGGCCAAAGAACTAGGCCTGCCAGGAAAATCCCTGTATCAATGTGTTGACAAGCTAGAGTAATAATTTTGCTCTGCATAACAGATTATGAGCATTTCTCAAAAAAAAAAGAAAAAGAAACAGAAGATGAGCATCTTACTTCCATTTTTACCACCAGTTCCAGTAATCCTTGTCTCTAAATTTTTGACACTTTAACTTTTTAGGCATCATATTTGATCATTGGTATTATTCAAATAATTTTTACAAATATAAAAACAAATTAATCATGTTTGAAGCATCTCTTATGATAAAAGTAATCACAACAAAATAAATGATATTTTTACAATTTTTAATAAGACAGAACATAGCATCTAAAAGTCAAATGTCAAAAATTTAGGGACGAAAGCAGTATTTCCTGCAGAGCGCACGGACACTCAAATTAGGTTCTGAAATTGCACTTTGTCCTCCTTGGAAAAGGCACTGCCATTCTTCCAATCTGTCCGGGCTGCTCTATCACACAGGAGGAAGCAAAACAAGCGTGCACACGGAACAGCAGGAAAAATGGTCATTAGCAATGTTTAATGATCTGACATTTTGCAACCACACTTTTGGATACCGCTTACGTCTCAGCCCTCAAACAGAACCTGGATTCAACGGTCTCTGACACTGCATAATGCTTGGTGTTTATACATGAATAGAAGTTTCTGATAGTACCAAGCTGGGTCTACTGATGCTTCATGCATGCGCTGACAAGGGGCTCTAGTTCAGCCATTGATTCACATAGCTTCTAACTGAGTGGTGCAGTCTAACAGCTTCGTAGCCTTGGATAACCCTTGTGTCTGGCTCTAATTCGCTGACTGAAATCAGTGGTTGCACGAGGCGATGCTTGGGCAAATATATTATACTAGATTGTTTATTTCTGGGGGTGTAACCCACCTCCTCCTTGTTGGCGTGCTGGCCTGTTTGCAGGAATTGAAGGTGGTGGGGGAGAAGTAACTCTTGAACTGAAGCTTGCAACCAACCAGCTGCCAATACTTTTGTTCCCATCGTTTTTTTTTTCTTTTTCAAGTTGATTGCTTGCTCCACCGAATTAAAGCAGATGTTAATTAGCAAAGAGTTTTACTTTTTTTGTGAATCACCGGTCATCGAAAGTTCAGAAGTTTTTGGCCGACTCTTATGGTATCTTCAGAAATACACCATGCTCGAAATCTCTGGAGAAATATTTATCGATTAATATGAGATTGTGATTTCAGCATTTGTGATGAAAAATGACTTCCTGTACGTAGCTAGCCAAGAATCTCCATGCTTATAGCTGGTACGTAAATCCAAACCTTGGATTGTTACTACATGTCGGTAGTCACAGGACCGCGAGCTAGAAGACGTACCGTTAATGCATGGGAGCAAATTTTCCTTGAAAATGGCTTTGGCGATTGCTATTTTTTCACAACCGTCTGATGTGACGCGTATAAAAAGTATATACAAAACTAAATAATGCATGTGTAATCTGATATATGTTTGATAGGAATTATATGTACTACCAACAAGTCATGAAAACTACTTTTCTTCCAACTTCAGATGTGGGCAAAATATTTTTCGTTGCTACAATATCTAGAAGAGAATAAAAATGGGATTCAGCAACAAAATTCCAACAACGAGAGCCAGCAGTTTCTGAATAGAATAGAACCCAGATGACGAGCAGCTTGTTCGACACTACTCGAAGTTCAGGACCAACAAGTTGGCCCCACGCATGTGCATTTCTGCTTGTGTTTTGTGTGGGATAGAAACAGGTGGTTGGTCCAACTCCAAATAGATTGTCCAACCTTGCTCAACCAGATGATCTACTACTCCCAGAGATATGCAGGTTAGATTGGACTAGGTCACTCTAGCTATATATCTTCAGCCTGAACACTCACACCCTCTTACCAATTCACCACACAGCAGTTAAAAGTCTTTGATGAACTGTTAATTATAGATGCTAAATGTGTACAGGCAGTGGAAAATTTTGGTGAAGAACTGGTCTAGAAGAGCAAACAGCATGTGTGTACATATCGCATAATTGACTTGTAACGGCGACTCGCGGTCTAACAAGGGTTAACCACCTCCCTTAGATGTAAGTTAAATATGTCTTGTCAAAGATGTTCGACGACTCTACGCAAGCAATCTCCTCCTCTCCTGTGCGTCCAGCGTTCACACGCAGATACTACTGTACTGAATAACTTGCAGGTGAATGAAGAGAATTGAACTACAATTATTTTTGAAAAAAATTATTATTTTAGGTTGATCCTGCGCGTACGTAGGTCAATATAGACATTGTATGTTGATTAGAGGTAAGTAAACAAAGTTTTTCTTTTTTTTTGGCGAAAAGAGAGGAAAACAAACTTAATAGCTTTTGCATTCAAAATGAATAAATTGCTATATATGCCTTCAGGATTTTTCAGTATAAAAATTACAAAAATGCGTCGATTGACTACCTCTTCATGAGTTGTCTTCTGAAACAGCGAACCTTCTATTCGATAACAGCTTAATAACGTCACGAGGAGAGTCAAAGTTGGATTCATCATATTTAGGCTCTTGATTCAACCACAGATTTCCATTTTGCACGTGCACATATATACATGCATGCAGACCTAAAAAGTTGGGTTAAGAGGTACCTGTGTTGTGCTGCAGCTGACCTGATCTCTGGTCAGTCACGAGTTTTGCAGAAAATCAAACTTTATGTTGTCTCTATTCCAAATTCAGATGGGAGGCTACACGGTTTGATTAAATAACTTTATACATCCATTTAATTCAATTGTTAAAGAAACTGGGCCAGCAGCCCTGCTTTTCATGAATGCATATTCACACACTAACCCTCTTGCAAACTACGCGCACATCCAATGAATCATATAACAAGCATGTTTTCCATACTTTTCTTAATGCTTAATTAGACATGCAATGCAATCTGCCTAAGTAGTTGTGGCACTTAATAATTTATACCTTAGCTTGTTAAGGATGAATACGAAAGCATGTGGTTTCAGGAGTTCGTTTTCTTGTTGTTCCTCTTTCTTTCTGTGATTGGTTGTGAGTCGCTGTCCTCGCTGAACAAGCATCCATTGCTTTTGAACCAGATCGTCTGACCGTGGCTGTTTCTCATGCCTACATCATACCCCACTCATGCACCCGTGTGTAGATGTTCTTTGCTATTTTACCTCTACTTCGTCCATAAACAAACCATTAGATAACACAATTTGGTGGCAAGAGTTGATGTTAGTTTCCTGAGTTAAGCAGATTCTTACATTACAATAAATATAAATTATCAATCTAGTAGCTTGTAATCTCTCTGTAATTTCTTTAATTGTTTTGTTACGACAAAAGATTTAGTTCCATTTTAAACTGGATAGTTGTTTTAACTCACAATTTGAGAATAGAGGGAGTGTTGTTGTCTAGCTTAATAGCTAAAGCGGCTCCAAATTCTAGTGGGTATTGTGATTGCTTTGCATAGTATCATCCTCACAAAATTTAGGATAACTAGGATTATACAGGTGATTCATTATGCAAGTTATAAAATGTTGAAGTCTTCATGAAGAAACAATGGTTAACTAGGATTATGGAGGGCTTAAAGTCCTATACTTAGTAAACAATCGTGTTCTTATTTGTCAAAGCTCGCAATCTTTTACTTCCCAAAAACTTGTCTAACACTTCATTGATGTTCTAACAACATAGCTACCTTTCTTCTTCAGCTTGAAAGTGCCTTTTGGTAGTTAACAAACCTTCCTGGAAACTGAATCATTTCCTAAGCAACAAGCTAAAGCTCCACTCTCGGCGCATGCCATGTCAGACAAACAAACTAACCTTAGTTTAGGTACTAGATTATGGTTTATATATTGCCAGCAGTTGCCAGTGCGTTGTCATGTTTTCTTGAACGGAATTGTGGACCTGAAACAATTTTCAAGGCATTGGTTACATGTCTAGGTCAGATTTCAGCATCAGCATCTCATGGGTGAAACTACTTTGACTTGAATACTGAGAAGCTGCTATGCTAAGTGCAATTAATTCATTGATTTCGTATGATGTTTAGGTGTCATCATCGAACTTTTATGTACTCTTTACCTGATCGGAAATAAAATGAAACTTTGATTTCCTATATATATTCTGATTGATATTCATTAATAAGGTGATATCATGTTTTATTCAGTGTCACCAAAATGAATTTGTGTTAAAATAGATGTACATATACGGTCAGACTGTATACGGTGAAATGTGCCCACACATTTGGCTTACAGTACCATTTCAGGTTTCTTGTGTAGAAATTCTTGTTAATGGTGCACAATTGTCTTTCTGAACATATTTTTTTGCTGCAGAATATTGTTTGAGTTTAGATTCATGTATTTATGTGTAGAATAATGTGTATTCTCTCAGTTCGACAAAAAGGAAAGAAAAAATAGAGGCCTTTCATTTTTAGTACTCTGGTTGGGTGGGATGGGATGATGATGTTCCATCAATCAGTTGTTGTTCATGGGTAATGAATATGTATGCCACTACTGTAACTTGCTGAAATTCTACTAAATAATGAAATACTCCACAATTTGGAACTACTGTCTCATCAAAACTTATTTGTACAAATGGAAACTATTGTATGACATCCCAGCTATACATGTGAATCTTAAATCAATAGTACTTTTATTATTCAAAATCCTACGATCGATTTGATAGCTAACAATATATATACTATACTATTTCGCAGTAGTATTATTATAGGCAACATCTCCACGAACCACAGTTGCGAGCGTTTATGTTGACACGGGTTAGCAAAAAATGTACGTAATGAGTCAGGAACAAGGAGCAGTATGCACGGATGTAAATCAGCTCATCAAGACTCTGTCGAATTTTAATGAATATGATATGCGTTGTGGTTTTTATAAACACTGAAATTCTTTCTCAGAATTGCGCAATGTGAGAAGTGGTTGAGCTACCACTCTGGCAAACACCATAACATTCCTGAGGAAAATACACATACTGATACTAATATGGTAACTAATCTCAGGACTCTACAGTGTTATTTCTTTTTTGCATAGTTACGGGCGTGTGAAGAAGCTCATCAAACCACCTCCATACTGTCGATCGAGCCAGCCACAGGCCCAACTCCAAATACAGCATCAGTCATCATGATCCTCTCGTTACTTCATACCTGCCATACACAATGAACTGTGAGCAACATGGATTCTTCAATGCGTCCCTCTTTGGTATCGCGTCCCATGCTGCAGGACTGCGAATCCGGGGCTTTCTGATCAGGATGCAACCAACTACCTTTCGCGAATGCTAGCAGCTCATACGCCATTACTGGGGTTGCTGTTTCTGCGAACTGTGGTAATGGCCAAGCTAGAACGGTTTGCCCCTTGAGGCGGACGTGGACCCACCGGCAGATCTTGACCATGACAGGCGCCTTTTTATCTCGATCACCAAAATTTTCCTTTTCCTTTTCCATGTTAATTGCTAATTTTCACAAGGAATAAACTGCAGATTTGATCGAAAAAACACTTTAAATATGCTGATCTGGTGATGTCATCTGATGTAGGAGAATATTGTTAGAGAAGTTAGGGAAGAAGTACAATGTAGAAGCTCTTAAGGAGTGATAGGTTCGTGTTTGATGAGAGCTGTGAGGAGAGGTCTTTGGCAAATAGCCAAACAGCAGCCAAGTTGGTGAGAGAGAACGATGACATGTAGGCACATTATTTCATAAGCGTCCAAGAGCCATCTTGTCGTGTAAAACTAAACTAAAGGGACCTGACCTCTCTCTCATCCTTGCCCTAGAGAGCCTAGACCGACCAACATGTGCACTGTTATATATAGCGGTTAGCAGCACCCTGGCCTTATCTCTCTACCTCTACATTCCTATCTCCATCTGCCTTTGCAAATACCCCCTTCTGACTAGTCCGTAGATGATAGCCTAACCTTTCATCTCTTGTTCATCTCGTCCCCGTCAAAGTTCATCCTGAAAGATTGCTCTAACCAGCTAGGGATCCCACTGCTTCCCCCTTGTAA
Organism: Zoysia japonica; assembly: GCA_001602275.1. NCBI lineage: Eukaryota > Viridiplantae > Streptophyta > Magnoliopsida > Poales > Poaceae > Zoysia > Zoysia japonica. The sequence continues at coordinate 275,045 of BCLF01000024.1, read as the reverse complement.
GATGGCTTCCTCGTCGACGACGAACACGTCGAACGGCGCAAAGTCTTCCTCGTGTCCGAGGGGCCACTGGCGGCCGGGGGAGGACCAGAAACTGAAGGAGCTCGTCGACGAGTATGGGCCGCAGAACTGGAACTCGATTGCTGAGAAGCTCGAGGGGAGGTCAGGTTAGTAGTTGATCACTTTGTTGATTACCTGCTTCCGGCATGCCTAGATTTTGTGCAGGTGTCGATATATCTGTGTCCGAGATCAGTTGTATGTGTGCTTGGATCCAGGCATGGATCGGGCTGATCCATTCCTTTGATCGTATCTTTGGTCTCTATGATTTTAATTTCGTCTTTTATGGACCAAGAAGAGAATATTTCTTTACGAGTTTGTGTAAAATGATATGTGGTGTCATGCTTGTATAGTTGTATGTGTGTTAATTTGGGGGAAATTTTTGTTCAGGCGCAGATTTTTAACCCAAACACATCAAGGAAGATTAATCGTGTCCAATTGATTTGGGCGGAAATTTTGTTCGGACTACTAGCTTGATGCACAGAACCTTTTGCGCTTGCTTCATCAGATTTGCATCTTCCAAAACGATTAGCATCATTTTTAAAAACAACAAACGTGTTTAATAAAAAACAAACGAGGAATAACATTTATTGAGATCCTTGTGGATTTGAGTGTAATTTATGTGCCGACTGAGATTTTTGGGAGTACTGGATATATTTCAGACGATTGAGATCCTTATGGATTTGAGTATAATCAATGGTTCTCATCCCTCAAAACATGTTTTCATTGAACTTCTTGGTCTCTCAGTAATTCCTATTCTTCGATTAATAAGTGCGCCAATCATTTTTCATACAGAAAAGATAATTATGAATATATGGTTCATGCTAGAGACCCTGTAGATAATATGGATATCACAAATAATAGTACATGATACCCTCATATGTTGTCTTCATCTCTTTTGATATTCTTCACAGGCATCTCTATCCTCATCCCTTTGCATCTTAGACGAATTAACCTCCAAAACTTTGACTTAAATTATACTCCATTTGAACAAACAAAAAGATGAACCGTTCATGTTAATTTCTTTAAAACTAAACAACGAATTCAACATGCAAGGACCGTCGGCTTATCTGACCCATACACGCGTACCTGTGTCAAGAGTTGATCACCAACACCCAGTTGAATTTTTCACTCACCTCTCACTGCTCATGCTTGCTTCTAGATCATGCAAGCAGGACCCTTTCTGTGCACTTTCTTTTAATCCTATAGTTTCTAAAGTAATAAGTGGCTAATTTCAGATGTTTTCATCTTCGCTGAATTAAAACATGCAGCTAATTTTTCCAAACTAATTTTGTACTTTAATAATGGTATCACAGGCAAGAGCTGCCGTCTCCGGTGGTTCAACCAGCTTGACCCCCGCATCAACAAGCGGCCGTTCACGGAGGAGGAGGAGGAGCGGCTTCTCGCCGCTCACCGCGCCCACGGCAACAAGTGGGCGCTCATCGCCCGCCACTTCCCCGGCCGCACCGACAACGCCGTCAAGAACCACTGGCACGTCGTCATGGCGCGCCGCAGCCGCGAGCGCTCCAGGCTCCTCGCGCGGACGGCACACTCTTCTTCCTCGCCGTCGTCGTACCCTTTCGTCACCGACGGCGCGCAACAGCCAGGGAGCTCGCTCTGCTTCGGCTTCTCCAAGTCACGTCTTGGCAGCTCCGGTGGCCTGTTTGGCTCGTCGCCGGCTGCTCCTCGAATTCCTTTCTTCAAGAGCTATGGCACGATTAATGGTGGAACGGGTGCGAGTTTCGAGGTGGGCAGGTACAGCTACGGCGGCAAACAGCCGGCGGCGACGCCGCTCTCAATTTCCTTCTCGTCTCCAAGGGAAGCTCTTGGCATGGATTTGGGCCATGGCTTTCATGGTGGCAATGACATTAACAAGAAAGACTACCATGTTGATGGCGGCGATGACACGATGTCGACGAGGAAGGACGTGCCGTTCATTGATTTCCTGGGCGTCGGTGTGTCCTCGTAAATTGCGCACGCCGTTGGCTAGTCCTTGATCGATAAAATGCATGACTAAGCTGCATGCAATAGTTCGGAAGTAGGTTTAACGTTAGAGATTTGTGATAATCATGTTGATGGATCGAGAAAATAAGGTTTAAGATACATCGTTAACTCGTTAGGTAAGTTACCGTTCACCTTGTTAACAACTAAACTGTGTTTCTCTTGCATGTGTTGTCATCAATCTTGTGATCAGTTCATTGTCATGTCCGCTGTGTTCGAATGGGGTGGTTATCACTATAAGAAAGTTCATGCACAGCAAAATGCCTGGATCCTGGAGTATCTGGAATAAAATGGATTGTTATTATATTTATGACAAGTGGTGGAAATGAAAATAGATGGGTCAATTCATATGTTCAACTTATCATCATAGATTCATCCTGATTCATCATTCTTCTCGCAAAAAAATATACTAATCAAGATTGACTTTTTTCGACCATATGACTACTAACATACGTACTGATCACCACCACAAAAACAAAAGTTTATATATATGCAAGGAAAACATAATTTCTAATCGAACATGGTTAAATTATACTTCAAGATGTAACTGTGCTTCAGTTTCCCGAACATGAAACTGGTCAAAAGGCTTTTAGGCCAAGAGAAGTATGCCATACAACATTTTGCGTGGATGCATGCTGCCAAAATTTTGTTATTCGTATTCAGTTGTGTCGACTGATCCAGCCTTCTATTTTCATCTAAATTTGAATCTGTGTATGATCACGTTACACCAGAGCTGCCTCCTAATTTCTTCCAGCTTCCTGTTGGAGCAAAGTGCAACTAACCAGACATTTGTGCTGAGTGCCCTCCTGTCTTGAATTCTTTGCCATTTACATCCCGGTTGTTGCAACTCCTTGCCATTTTCAACACAAACAGTAACTGCATATTTTTGTTTGTTTTCCTGCAAGCAAGGAACTTTAGGTTAGGCAGCTAAACTGGTTGTTTTAATATAGCTAGACAGCATGTTTAACGATGTCAGTTAGATAATCAGTTGTCAGATGCAGCTATCGTCATCACCTACGTACATGTGTAACAGAACGCATCACAAGTATCAAAGTGCAAAGAAGGCAAACTATTTGGTGAAATATCTCTGTCACTGTTGAGACGTTAATTTTTGGCGTGTAACATTTGGTCGTCCTGACTAGATAGTTGGACTAGTTACCTATTTTTACTATATCAGTATAAACAAATTTAAGCTGGTCATGAATACGAAAATGATATTTGTAAATCTGTCATCAAGAGTTATTTAGAAAGAATATGCTTCATCTTTGTGTCACTATTGACTCCACTGCAAACGTAACAGTACAAAATGTTGATGATCAAAATGTATGGTGGAGATCGGTTAGTGCTGAAGAAAATATATCTAGAAACTAAAGTACGTTTATTTTGCCTACTTTCGAAGATCAAGACAAAAACTTATCATCAACATTTGAAACTGAGTTCAGTTCATCTTACGGCATAGCTGCCTTGTATTTTCTTACAGCTTCCTATTGGAGTAAAGTACAACCGACCAAACATTTGCGTTGAGCGTTCTCCTGTCTTCAATACTTTGCCATTTACATTCCGGTTGTTGCAACTCCTTGCCATTTTAAACACATGCAGTAACTGCATCTATTTTGTTTCCTTCAAGCAAAGGAGACTCTTGATTATTAGGTAGCTAAACTGGCTGCTTTACATGTATGCTAGACTGCTTGTTTAACGAAGTCGGTTACAACACACAACACACGTGTCAAAGTGCAAAGCATGAACGTACTGACTATTTTGGTGAAATATCTAGGTCATTGTTGAGATGTTAATTTGGCGTAGAACATATACAATTGCCTTGATTATCTGGATAGTTGGCTTGGACCAGTTAGTTATGTTTATTATATCAGAGTAAACACATTTATTTTTCATGAATACTAATATATATTTGTTATAAATTATAAAGAACACTACAGAAATAGAGTGATTCACTTTTTGCGTCGCTATTTGCCCACTTTGTGTATGTTCGAAAGTGATTATGGTCAAAAGTGTATGTTTGGAATCGTTTTAATATGCATGGTAAAATAAAATCTTGAAGCTGAGGCACATTTTCAACGGGGGAACAGACAAAACCGTACTGTTCCCCCACGAAGTTTATACTGAAACAACTTCAAGCTCGCAGCCAAACTAGGCGTTTTCCAGTTCAGCCCGGCCGGATTTACAAAACCGGTGTACGTACAAAAATCAGCTAAAAGGGCCAAGCCAGGAAACCCACGTACTGTGCCTGTGTGTATACGATCCCGTTCGTCGGCTTCAGCGTGGTCCCACGCTCGCGTTTTCACCTAGGCTAGGTTTTCTTTCTTACCTTTCACTCGCTTTATCATATCAATATTTATATGCGTAATATGAAATGCCACATACATATATGTCACTATATATATGTAAATAAACTAATTAAGCACTCAGTATGAAGCTCACCCTGGAACATTCCATCAAGCAAACGACAAGAATCACTGATTCCCCTGGGCCGGCCATCGATCAGACTGATGATGGACACCAGCTCTCTTGCCGCGATGGAGGTAGAGACTTGTGGTCCTCCTGATCGTCGGCGCAGGGCCAGCAGGCCTTGATATATACGGAGGCATGAGTGTGACTCACCCAAGTCTCGATTCCTTGTGTCATTGGTGAGCGTCAGGATTGCAGTGCATTTTTTTCAGGAGAATTTTCAAGGACGAGAACGGCATTGAGGTGCTGCCGCGCACATCTTGAATTCCCGGTGTGGCGGCGGTGTCTGACATTCTTCTCTGTAGCCTCCTCTCATACGTCCTCCCACGGTGTGAGCTTCTGTAACGCATTCTTCGTAACTGTTGCGCGTGAATATTGCAGTCTAAGACTGGCTCAATTAAGTTCCACCTTGCGTGTTCTAAAAATAACGTCGCAATCCTGAAAGAGTTTTGTGAGCGGCCTCATATGTCGTACCCTACAGATGGGGCTCCAGTTATTCCATTTCAAAATTTCCTGTTCTGTCCTCCTTTTTTTTTTTTTTTAGAATCTGTTGTGGCCAGTGCTGAGAATAGCGCTGAGACCCTTCCGGTTATCCCAGGACCGATCGATTAGCTTCCCAGGAGAGGCCATCCATTCCTCGAGGTACAAATCAGGCATGCACAAGTTGCATTTAATAGTTTGATTTTCAAATGCAAACAAGTTTGAAAACAAACCGGGCTTGAATTTCCACGAATCATTAAAAAAACCGGTCGATCTGCAGTGATTGGTGTTTCCGGAGCCGGCCCGTTACAGTATGGCCTGTTGTCGGCCAGTCAGTCTTGACGCCCTGCTGACGTGCGCACCCACAGCGGCCCTAGACAGCCCACGCCGAGATGCGGCCGTGGCACCTCATTGTCGTTCTCCTCCAGACTGGACCCCCGCACATGGGAAGGAGGCAACTCCAGGGGAACTTTTTAATGAAAAGTAATAGAGATTACAAAATGTAATCAAGCTATTGGTTTATAGCGTTATTGTCTTTCCCTAAAAACTAATATGGGCCTATCGACCCAGCTGATTTTCTTGCACACGAGAAATGTTGCCTGCTACTCTACTCCTTCCGTTCTTTCTTTAATTATTACGGCTCCAAACTCCTACTTTAATTTATTTATTTTATTTAAAAAAATTTGATGAATATCATATATTTTGTTATAATTTACAGTATTATTAAAAATATTTTAATCACATCTTATAATTTTATATATTTAAATTTATTTTTTTAATAAATCGAATGATCAAAGTTAACTATGACAACAATGAATAAAAAACAGAGAGAGAGTAGTTGTTAGCCACAGTTCCTCCTTTCGCACTGCATGTTAGGTCAGGGCCACACCACCACACTTGCCATGTACCACGGTCCACGGTGACGAAGCAACATGAAGTCAAGTAATCTTACGCCAAAGGCACTGAAAAATATGTGCATTATGAAATTGTTATCTTTAGATTTCACAATGGAGTAGCATACCGTGGCCCAACCACAAAAGTCACCATTGGACGAAAATCAGCAGCTGCCACTGCGAACCAATATATTTCTCTGATAAAAATTATGCACTAAGAATAAGCACAACAGTACCGATGCTCCATGAGTAGCTTGCAACGCGAAGTACCACAAATAAGATTTAGAATTTCAATATACGATTAAAACATAACTACCAATACACACATGACAACGCTACCACCAGCTTCAGAATCCTACAACAGCATTAGTTCTGGACAAGAAAAAGAACAGAACAAAAAATGGACAACAAGCTCCTATAGTATGGGCACTGTACATTGACGGTAATTTACAAATGCAGAATGGAACATAATCGAGCTAATGGGAAACCACAGGATACCTAGACGACAACAATTGCCCCTGGGATGATCCCCAGCTCCCATATGCCTATAATTTACACTTGTTTGCTTCAAGTATGGCTTCGTCCTCTCCTACATCCTGTCCAAGCTACGTCAATCCTGTCTGTACACAAATGTAGCATGGATTCCAAATTCCAACACACCGAATAGCTTCACCAGTCAACATGCAACTCTCCTAGAATGAAGCACTAACTAGATAATTGCCGATGACTATACACTTCTCAACTCTGTCAGTGGGGGGAAACACATCGAAGTACAATATGCAGCCACTGCTCTGTCAGGCATGATCCACTGTGAATCTGAGATACCACAAAGACCCAGAGTGCTCAATACCTTCACTCCCAGAATCAAAACCAGGTGCCAGCCTAGGACAGCCCGAAACTGACCAGTGCGGTCCCAAGGTTTGCCAATGGATACAAGGAAATTTGTTTCTGAATAAGTCCACCTCCGTAGGGAGAATCATAAAATCCCATTTAACACTCTCTGGTAATAATCATACTGTCGCGTGCGCCAAGCATCCATGCTGCTACTGATCAGTGAGAGTACCAGGGATACACATTGCTGCAACCATCGTCAAGTATAATTAGAAGACCGGAAACAATCAACACAACAACGAAGCCTTTTTGCCCCAATCAATTTGGGGTAGGCTAGAGATACAAACCACAAAGAATTTTTTTAAAAAAAAAAAAGACGAAAAGGAAGGGAAAAAGAAGACCAGAAATAATGACTACAGAAAACTATGTCAGCTAACCTCTTCAGTGAGACTCAAGTGGAATCTCTTCCTTAAGTTTTGTATAGTGCGAGGGCCACCTTTAAAGCACGGGAAGCCAGAATCCTGGTAAGGAAACACAGCATGCCTAAAAATCTAATTTGCATCAAAAGCCAAGATAATAGATAAAGCTAAGGACTTGTTTGCGTAATATAGTTTTAACTAAATGCAGTACCTAAGGTCCCAATTTCTTTTACTCATTGGTAACTTTAATGATCCAATGTTAAAATATTTTCATTCCTGGAATAGGAATAAAAATATCGATCTAGTTGCTCCTTGAACAAAATGCTAGTACCCAGATACCTAAGACAAATTTTTACCAACTTTGATACATTTGTGGCTAAGAATTGTTGGCCACACTTTACTAAGGTTAATTTTGGCATTAGTCATCAAACAAACAGGCTGTAAACTAACGGTAGTAACAAGTAGTGGATTACATGGCAGGAAGAAGCTAATCGGATGAGAAAAAAAAATAGACTTCTTACTGGATGAAAATTGGGAAAGACCTGTGGCTAACTTTGGTCAATATAGAGAGGTCTAGAAGGATAATCTAACATGTACAATTCTAAGCTAATAACCTAATATATATGATTGAGTGCCATATGTGACAATCTAGAAAAAGAATGTTACCTGTAACATTTCTACCAGGAGTATAATGCGTTCTGCATGCTTCCGACACGTCAGGAAACCTTGGATGCAAAGCACCTAAACAAACAAAAGTTAAAACATATAAACAGATATAAATCACAGAAGCCTCAGCAAGTAGGCAATCAAAAGACTCACATACCTTGAAGTAGTCGAAGAACTCGCTGGGGGTCCCCTCTGCATCAGAATCCATTACCTACAAAAGTTCCACCACAAGACTTAAATATCAGCAGGCTTCTTTTAGATTTATAATAGAAATTTTATATCAATTGGCTGCTGTCATACTTCAAGGAGCTCCCTTGTCAGCTTAAATGGCGCACTCTCAAAATTCACCCCTCCAGGCGAGTTAGACAACATGAAACCAAAATCAATATGAATAATATGTCCTTCCTCGTCTATAAGAAGATTTCCATTGTGACGATCTTTGACCTGTGAATTTACAAAAAGGAGCAAATCAATATTGCTCTGGACACCATCTTGATAGGTTACAAGCCTATGCTTTCATGTCTTTTTTCAGGGATGTAAGTAGGTGCAACTGAGGTTACCCTTGGAACTTGTTTAGTACAAAAAAAAATGAACTAAATTTTCAAAAGTGGAGGGGAATTTAAGAACTTAGTTTTTTTTTTTTTGAACTAAAGAGGTTTGGAGGGTAACCTCATTGTTCCTATTTTACACCCCTATCTTTTTTGTAACGTTAAATTATTCAGTTAAATAAAAACTACAAGGATACAAGCCTATGGTTTAATTTCTTTGTCCAGAATATGGGAAAAGGTGATCATCAGCAACTGCCTTTCTGCTTCAGACGAAAAGGGTAGAATTGCAATTTTAGTTCCTAAGTATGAGACAGGCAATTCAAAGAATGATGCCACATGCCTGTTTCTTCACAGGAGATCATTTCTTTAGACATTACTACCCAATTGCCATTATGTTTCCGCAAAGCGTGTCACAGTAATAAATATACAATTGCAATAGGCTACTCCCTCCGTTCACTTCTATTTCTCGTTCAAACTCTGGGCACATGAATTAAGAAGTTAAAAAGGTGTGGTTCATAGAAAACAAGGTGGAGAGAGATGAGATTTCGGAAGAGAGAAAGGTGTATTGGAAAGTAAGAATGACATTTATTTGTGAACAAATTTTGAATCCTAGAATGGCATTTAAATGTGAACAGGCAGAATAACTTAAGAACAGAACGGCGTGCTAAATTACTTCATGATCATGAATAACCAACGTTTCAGTACCATTAGTGATATCAATACCAATGGAAAATTCCTACAATCTAACCAATGCTACTGAGCAGTGTTGAAAAATGCAGACACAGATAAAAGAAATACAATATCTTGATTGCGTCTGAACAGGTAAGCAAGCAATGCTTCTGCTCTACAATATGCTACCAATTACAGATGAGGCATCTCATTTTGATACCTGGAGTAAATAGCATAAGATTGAGTATCCAGCCATGCTTTCCACGAAATTCCTCTGAAAAACAAAAAAATAGTGACTGTGTGGTCGGATAACAGTAATTATACATGTAATGAAAAAGTTTCATCCCACTGCTTTTCAAATATTATCTCAAAAAGGGCATCATAATGCATATAGAAAGCATAATGTACTTTCACTGCTTTGAACTGCCGATTGATACAATAACAGGTACTCAACATAAGAATTTATGCATAAGTTAATAATCACTTTGTTTTTGCCTCCGCCATGTCATGCAGTGATCTCATGTTCAAGTGAATGTGTTGTGGTTCATGCGTGGATATCAATTGTCATGTTGATATGGCTACTGCAAATATGTGGGAAGCATATACAGCTGCACATGATTTGAACATGGACATAGATTACTCCACTTGTCCGGAAAGTAGCATACCTGTGCAATTGTGAAATTTGGAAAATTTTCTCCATACTTAGCAATGTAGTAATCTCGAAGACTGGAGATATTGGGAAACCTACTTTTGATCGAATGAATTGATGCCTACAGTAAAATATAAAATCATGGTGTTATCAGATATTTGAGAAATGCAGAAAATTAAAAAGTATAAAACATTGTGGAGATGAGTACCGTATCTGGAATGGTCTCAATTAATGCTGTGTATGCAGAAGTGACAATAACTTCATAAGGCCGCAGCCATAGTGGTAAACCAGCTTCCTGATATATGTCTGACATTGAAAGAAGTTTTTGGGAAAAAAAAGGACGTCAGCAGCTTTGAAATATATAAATGGAAATAAGACATGGTTCAATTAAACAAATAAACAAAGTTCTCTAGATAACATGATTTAACCAAATAAACAGGTAATTGTTTTTCTGAATCTCATAATTATGCAAGGTATAGGCAGTATTATACAGCTAATAACACAAAAATCTCAACCAATGAAATGTGGCAATTCTTAATCCCATCCGACTACATCTATGAACACCTAATAGTGTCATGGGACTAGTGTCCAAGAAACTGCATCAATTTTTAGCATAAGACTTTTTGGAAGAAGAATTATATATAAACTTACATCTGCATGAATTCTAATCACAGATGCAGATATGCCAATAGTAGTTGTAAGACTCTGATTGCAAAAGTTCTCAGACTAGAGCAACATCAAACAATAAAAACCACCAAAGTAGATCCAGCATGCCAGAGAATCGCATACTCTATGGTATCTGATGGACATAGGCGTAATGCAATAGGAGAATCTAATGGTCCATATAACAAAAGTAATACTAGTCGCAATAATGATAAGAATTAGTTCTCACCATAAAAGTGTGCAACAAGCTGTACAGCCAAGTGTTCCTGACGGCAGTCATCACCACTCTTTACAATAATCTACAATAGGAGATGTATTGTAAGCATTAGTAATTAATGTTTGAGTCAAAGCATTACAAAAGCATATGAGCTGCTCAGTCTCAGGGATGATAAACACATTACAAAAAACAAAACCCAAATGGAAAACTTTAATCAGATCACGAACTTCAGGGTGTGGATACTAAACAATTCAACTATTAGAATGAGTGAAGAAAAAAGGCGTTAGGTGAGCAGCAAGCCTCTGCCTAGAGATTAGGCGCTCCTAAGCGTGCTTAGGCATTTTGTAATTATCATGTAATAATAAATTTCTGAAAATAGAAATGAAAAAGGAAAAATAAAAAAGATGGGATGGCTGCCATTTAGTGGCAATGTCCTCATATATTATGGCCTGGTCAGCCCAACTTCAACCCTGACAACTACCACTGCATCCGAGCCGTGCCCAGGCTGGCAGAACATCACAGGCGCACCACACCCTGCCCACCACGCGGCGGCGGCGGCCCCTCAGATGCGACAGCACAGCCTTGGATTTGGCAGCGGTGGATTCTGCATGACACTTAGCGCCCCCCCCCCCACCAAAACACACACACAAACCGAGGCGCTGAGCTTCCGCAACGTGGTTTAGCGTGCTGTTTATTCAGCTTTTTTCCATGGAACAGTAAAAGAAACCGTATTTCCAAGGAAAATATCAGAATCTTTCCATATTCATAGCAGCATAAGCCTAATCCTCCAGAGATAAGGACTTATTAGGAAACTTTATATAACAAATCAATAACAAGTCTCTTAAATCTAAGAGGTTTGGAAAATATACGAAGGTATATCAAAATATTAGTAAACTTTAAATATAGTTATAACTAAGAATATAAAAAACTAATACCACATTTGTGGAATGGAGTCTACAAACAGTCTAAAGAGTCTCCATACTATCTGTGTCCAGAAAGAGAACGAAGGAAAAGGGTTGATCTAGCAACGATTATTTTAAAACTTACAGAACGCAAGTCCCAGCCGGGTAATTTTCCATGAACTGATAACCTCCGTATTCTCTCCTTCTTGACAGCCCAAAGCTCACCAGCCAATGCATCCGTTGGTTTAGGATCCCCACCATCAGTTGCCTATGGGGAAAACATGAGTTACTAATGCAACGGAAGAGAACAAAATAAATTTGAGTGTATGTTCGTCACCTTAGGATCTAAATTTTGCGTGCTCTGCCCAACTCCTTTCAGCGGAAGACCAGGCGGTGCTTCTCCTTTTAGTGCTGCAGCCTAGTCCACAAAAAAATAATTTGATATTATAGCAGCATAGCTACCTTATGCACGGAAAACCATATGTTCCCTACCGCATTCAGCTAAAAATATATACACAAACTCGCTAACTCATGAAAAGGAGATGGTTACACTGCAATGACAATAAACTCTGGAATAAGTGCGGTAGTTGGAACAGGGTAGAAAAAGGAATTATAGCCATTTTAAAGAATATCTATGAATTGAAAACAAACTTCAAAAGTCAGCCTCACCTTGACTTCCTCAATGGCAATTGTACTAGGGACACGTCGATGGTCCTTCTTACGTGTGGGCTCATTGCCATCTACATCATCCATGTTAACTCCTGGAACAGCAGATAAAGTAACCTTCACCCATTCAATAGGCTGATCATCAATTGCCTGGGAATCTTCTTGAGGATCATGAGAATCTGTTGTAGTGTGTCGTAGCCTACGCCCTGTGTCAGAAATCGCAAGGCTCCTTGAACGACCAAGTTTCTCAATCGAGAAACTAACATTTACAAATTTTACTTTGGCCTCCCAGAGCTGAGCCATTGCTTGGTCAATAACTTGAGAGGTAGACTTAAGCATTCTGTCTGTTTCATAATTTTGTGTTTCATGCCGACTCCACAAAGGATATGCCCATGGAGGTGGTTTTGGTAACTGGACATCTCCATTAGCCAATGGTATACCACCTTTCGATAGTTTGTGCACATCCGATGACCCTTTAGAGTGGCTGGACAAGAAAAAAAGCGATGTCACTAGAACTTCAACAAATGATGTGACAAATGACAACAATCTAGATACAAATTTCTTGTAAAACAGTAACCGCGGACAATGACTCTTTAAGCTAACATATGCACACAAACATACCAAAGAAAAGTCTATAGTAAAGATGCAATCCATTAATTTTCGTCAAAATTACAAAAAAAAAATACCTTGCTGCTTCTGCTTTTAGAACTTCAACACATATAAGAAATGGAGCCTTTTCCCTAGAATTCAGAAGAACACACTCATCTTCAGGTATATGAACCACTCGATATATGCCCTTTCCCATTGGAAAGCATACTCCTATAATAGACGAAAATAGAAAAAATATCAGGAGAGCATTGTAGCTGAGCCTGAGACGAAGCAATATGCTGATTCGAGCTGCAACTAATGGCACAGCAGTGCCTCTTTAAAATAAATTGGCAAATGCAACATGTTGCTGCAAAATGTTTAAGAATAAATAATATCATGACCAGGTAAGAGTTCATAATGTTCAAAATTGTTTCAAAAGTACCAAATAAGAATGACAAATGGCAAGAATAACTTGTGCGTCAAAAGCAGAATGCCTACGTGCTATTTTTAAAGTATATTTCAACACTGCCTATCCAAAACAGCAATCAAGCAGAAAAGTGAGCGTACAAAAAACACATGAAAAGTAAATAGTAATATGCACATTAGACTTGGGACTCGGGCCGTGCCGGCCCGGCACAGCACGGCCCAGTCGTGCTTCGGGCCGTTTCGTGCCTCAGGCCGGTGGCTCGTCGGGCCTTGTCGTGCCGGGCCGGCCGGCCCGACATGGTGAGAACGGGCCCAAGCACGGCCCGCGGCACGACGGGCAGCTGTCGGGCCGTGCCAGGCCCAAGCACGGCCCAATTTCCGTGAAAACGCTCACTTTTCTCATTTTTCTATCTTTAAAATTACAATAAATTTTGAACTCAAATTTTTTATGTGTATATGTGTATAATTTATATATATACATAAAAACTCATTTAAATATTCAAATTATCTGAAGATTTACAAAAAAATGAAGAGAATATTGAATAGTGACCATTCTTAAGTTGATTGTCAGTATAAATTTGAAATACAACATATGACGAAAAATATATTCGCGTGATAGAGCTGATTTTTACGAGATTTTGAAAAAAAGAATCATCGAATTTGGATAATATATGCAAAATCTATACAAATTTTAAATTTTAAAGTTGAATAAAAAGAAAAAATAGAACTGTGCGACGGGCTGATTTCGTGCCCCGGGCCGATTCCGTGCCGATGGGCCTTTTCATGCCGTCGGGCCTCTCTCGTGCCGTGCCGGCCCAGGCACGGTCCATTTTTCGTGCCGGGCCGTGCCGCCCATTGGGCCTCAATCCTGGGCCCGGCACAGCACAGCCCAGTTTGACGTGTCGGGCCGGCACGGCCCACGAGTTCTTCGTGCCGGGCCAGGCTTTGGGCCGTGCCAATAGTGCGTGCCATGGGTGGCAAGTTTTTGGCCCAGCCCGAGTCGCAGGTCTAATGCACAGATCCTGATAAGATAGCAAAAGCTCACCTCCATTTTTCTCAGCAGAAGCAATTTGAGAATTGATTTCCACAAGAGACTGCCATATATAAGAAGAACATGAGACAAAAATATGGCTCAAAGCCATGTATCGAAGAAACATGTAGCTGCAAGATAATGTGTTTGACCTACCTCCCGGAGAGCAATCTTACGATCTTCAACAGGAAATATGTCTACTAGGCCATAAGATGTATCGCATAAAGACTGAACAAGCTCCAATGAAGCATAGTAAGATCCTTTTCGAAGTTCTGCTATTGCATTGTTTGGTAAAGGTGGTTTTCCACTTTGATTCTCGTTAGTTCCTGTGCTACCAGGATGTTTCTGGACATATATCAGCATAATCAGCATCCGATATGATAACTTTCAACAGCTTTTCGAGAAAATGATCAGAAAGTGTGCATTATAAGGCCACGTACCACTGAGCATGAAAAATCACTCTTTTCAAACGAAAACAAACTCATGTGGTCCTCATAAAAAATTTAGTACTACAAACGAATTTCTATGACAGGAAAGGAAAATAATAATGAACATTTGTAATGAAGTACATTGCTACTTTTATATTTGCTTAACTTTCTTTTATTTATTTCTACAGCTTCTACCCCAACATGCTTGAGACTAAAGGCTTGGTTGTTGAAAAAAATTTCATCATGGTAATCCACGATCCAAAGCACTAGTTTTGCACAAATGCACATGAATTTAAGGTGATATGAATAGTGATTATAGTAGCTAGCCACCAAATGTCAACATACCCTGTGAGGTAAAAGGAAATCCTTGCCTACACCAAAAGCAGTAATTATCAGGTCACTTACCTCTTTCACTGATTTTGTGCCAAAAAGCTCGAAATCTTCAAGCGAACGATCCCTATCTCGAAATAGCCTCTTAAAAAAGCTTTCTGATCCTGGGCTCCCCTCAGAGAGATTGCTAGGTTGACTACTTTCTACATGGCCACCCTTAGCGTCTTCTGGGTGCACTCGAAACAACCTACGGAACGACAGGAACTCTGAATTATCCTCCTCCTCAATGCCACTGGTGCCCTTGCCATCATCATTGTTATCAAGCCCCTCATGCCTTCTCTCCTCATGCCTGTCTTTGAATAATTTGCGAAAGAAGTTCTCCTTGTCACCATCATCACACTTATCATTCTCAATTTTGTCATTAGCAGCTCCCTTCTTTTCTTCATTTTTATCCTTGAAAAGCCTGCGGAAGAAATTTTCATCATCTGGATTCTTCTGGCCTTTCTCCTCATCCTCTTTCTTGTTTGATGTGCTGCCTTCCTTTTTATCGTCGTTTTTCTCCTTGAATAATTGGCGGAAGAAACTGTCTCTTTTGTCGTCTTCCGCACTTGCAGCCGTCTTTTCCCTCTCATCCTGTTTATGGAGTCCCCCGTCTTTTCTATCATCATTCTTATCTTTGAAAATCTTGCGAAAGAACCCTTCCCTATCATCATCCTCCGAACTCTTGCCCACTCTTTCATCATCCCCATGTCTTGTATGCATAGTGTCTCTCCTGTCGTCATTCTTGTCCTTAAATATCCTGCGGAAAAAGCCTTCCTTCTCATCTTCCTCACCTGGCCTTTCCTCCTTGTCACGGAAGAGGGAGAGCCGCTTCAATAGACCCTCAGAGCCCGGTGTTAACTCTATGTCCTCCTCCTTATTATCCCTTAGCAATCTACGGAATAAACCATCTTTCTCTCCATCTTCATCCTCATTCTCCTTATCCCTGCTATCTTTAAGCAACCTTTTGAAAAATCCTTCTCTGTCCCCATCTTCTTCCTCCTTGTCTCTGCTGTCCCTCAGAAGCCTCTTAAAAAACCCATCTCGGTCCTGTTCCTCATCCTTCTCACCAGAGCGTCTGAAGAGCAGTGCATCACGCATCTTTGGCCCAATGCTAAGCCTCCTGAGCAGCTTGTTATCCTCCGATGAGGGTGTGACAGGCTGGTTACCTCCAGTACCCACAGCATCCTCGGCAGAAGCCACATTGCCTCCACTGGTACTGGGGCTCAACCCGAGGGAGGGTGATGTGGCCAAGGACAACAGCCGCTGCTTGGACGAGCGTATCCTACTGAGCATGGGGTTGCCACGAGGGCTAGCAGTTGGGGATGGCAGCGCAGGCCGGACCAGCGGCGGCCACTCGCCTTGCACAGTGGCGGCTGCCTGGCACTGCTCCTGCACCTTGTCGATACCATCCAGGTCATCAGCATCCTCGAGCTCGAGCTCAGCAGCGAGCAGCCAGTGCACCTTGAGCGCAATGCGGAGGGACTTGGCGCAGGTGTCGATGATGAAGCGGTCGAGAGAGGGGCTGGGCTTGTGGACGAGCATGTAGCAGACCTGGAAGAGGTAGGCCTCGAGTCCGGGGAGCGGGAGCGTGTACATGCGGTTGCAAAGGTAGTCGCGCACGCCGGCATGGTCGTGCTTGTAGAGGTAGCTGACGGCGATCCACTCGCAGAAGAAGGCGGAGTCGAAGAAGCGCACGAGCCAGCCACTGCTACCGACAGGCGGCGCCGCGTCGCCGGCCGCCGACGTGATCTCCCGCGGCGACTCCTCCGGCCCGAAGCTCAGGCTCCGCAGCCCGAGAAGCCGCACCATGGCCGGCGCGTCCTCGTCGACGCCGGCGCCAACTCAGCCCAACAAGCCAGCCCTGAGTCACGACGACCACTGCCGCCTTCACCCTCTCCCTCCTCGTCGTCCTCTCAACACCATAACAGGCCCACGCAGCGGCGGAGCAGTTCGATCTGACGCCGCGGAGACCTACCCACGGCCGATCCAAACCCTAGCCCCCGCGATCCGGAGCCAGTCAAACCCTAGCAGCGAAATCGAGCCGAGATTCGCAAGCGAAGGGGGCGGGCGCTCGAGCTGGGGAGTCGAATCGGGGGAGGCGGCGGGGGGATCGGGATGGCCTCGAATCGCTTGGATCCGATTTGAAACGTCGCCGCGAGTACGTCGCCGGCTGTGGTGTGGGAGACTTTGGTTTGAATTTTCCTTTCGATTTCTCTTTTTTTTTCCGTTTCGTTTCTTGCGGGTTTCTTCTCCGGCGTGATGGTGGTGGTGGGGTGCGCGTGGGAACGAGGGGATCGGGGAACCCGGAGCAGGTGGGCGCCGTGATGGCCGCAGCAGGGATCCACCGTGGCAGCCACTCTGCTGTCATTTTTGTGCGACACGGTCAAGCTGCCAATATACTCTACGATTTAAAAAATATATGATAAATATAATATATTTTATTATAATTTACTTTATTATTAGTGATATTTGAAAGATGATTAATAATTTTAGCCATTTGAATAAAAATTTTGAATAAAAAAAATCAAAGTTAATTTTAGAAGTCTAACGGCATCAATATTTTAAAATCTGAAAGGAGAATATGAAAATAAATGAAGATTTAAAATCCAGATAATTTCTTATTATCCTAAATGAAACTACGGTTTTTCTTAACTCTTTTAGATTTGAATTTGATGTCTCTTTTCGAATCAAAATTCCATTTTTCACTCCCTATTTGGCTGTTCTGCCTCTTGGTGCCAAATATTAATGTTAAGTTAATTACTAGTTTTAATTAACAGTGCTAGTTGCCTTTTGCCAATTAATCGGTAATTAGCACTCTAAATTGGGCCTGTCCGTACGGCCCATCGCATGAGTTGTCGCGCCCTGGACTGATGCCGAAGGGTTCAGTCTCGACCTTGGCGACGAACCGGTCATGGAAGAACCATTCAGATGTGCATGCAAAATTAGTCGAGTTTTGACGTTAGAGGCGTGGACAAACTAAGGTAGTGTTTAGTTAGGAAGTTGTAACACAATCGTAAACGGTAACAAATTACTGTGTAATCGTAATTAAAGTAATAAAAACCTGATTTTGTTTGGTTTCTATTGGTAATGAAATCAAAACACACAAGAGAGAGAAGGAGCGCGAAGCTGAAGAAGTGCAAGCATGAAGCAGGGAGCAAGCCCGTGGAGCCAGCTCCAGTTGACGCTGTGAATCTCGTCCGACGCCACCAGTTCTGGCTCCTATGCCGCACTGCTTTGACGGCTCCAGTCATCTCCCTGTGCGCACCAACGGTCTCGTGGGCACATTGGTTTGGTGAAAAATATCAGTGCGCACCAACGGATCCGACGATGCAGCCATCGTGATCACGCCCTCCCGCGACCTTTTCGCAGCTATGGAATTCGACCTCTTGTGGCCACACGCCAAGACCTCTCAGATTGCTGAACGGAAGACCTCTTTTGTCTTTTGCTCTCTCTCTCTCTCTTCCTGGTCTCCCTTCTTTACTCCTCTTCGTACGTAACCACTAGCCACCCCCAAGAAGGCAAGAACCCACCATAGCGTCAGACGGCTACACTCCTGCCGCGATGGCAAGATTTGGTGTCTCCTGTGGATCTTTGTCACGCCGGTGCCGGAGTGACGCGCGGTGCTCTGTTCTTGCGATGCAATGACGGGAACATCGTAATTCAAATTTGGTTCACGTCTTCGTTATCTGAAGTTTGCTTAATCCTAGCTGGCAGTGTGCTGGTGCTTAGTAGGTGGTTTGATGAGTATGGGCCAACAATGAAATCGTTGTCTCGTTGAATAAGAAAAAAAAAAGAGCCACTTCTGTGTTCTACCGCTATTTCGTTGGTTTTGCTCGCCGGCGACGCTCGAGATCTTAGTCACGCAGGGCCGAGCCGGCGGGGTCTGTACGAAACTTTAAAGTAGAATTTAATTTTTTTTAAAAAAATAATAATTTCATATAAATTATCTTCACTACTTCTAAACGTTCCATTTGGTGGTGGCCGGTCGTGGGCTCGTGCCTCACGTCCACAAAGCGCCGACATGTGGGCCACACCACCCGGCAACACGCCGCACTGCCGCACGCGATCACGCCCCGTACCGGACTCTCGGCCTCCCCTCACACCTCCGTCCCGCCCAGATCTGGCTCCGTCCCCGAGCTGCCCGCCTCCTCCGTCCCGCTAGATCCCCGGTGACCCTCATCCCCAATCAGCCGGTCACCTCCGCCGTCGCGGACCGAGCCGCCCCCACCAACTCCACCCCCGCCGCCGACCGTCGACCCCAACCTAGCCGGCTCCGTCACGCCCCGAGCAGCCCCCTGTGAATCCATCCCACCCGGATCCGCCCCCGCCGCCTCCGTCCCCGAGCCGCCTTCGAGTCGCGGCGCCCCATACCGCCTCGCCCCACCCCGCCTGCCGGATGGATCTACCAGGACCGAGAGGGCACCATTAATACTACCTGCTTCATGTCGCCTCCCGTGGCTTCGTATCGTCCGCCCGCAAAATTGGGGATTCTTCCCGGGAGGCTGCTCGTCTTCAACGCCCGACGCCGAACAATCCAGCCAATCTCCAACCAAAGTCGACGCTGAACTCTAGGGGCTCAACACCTATGCCTTCCTCAACAAGCACGATGAGCCAGGTAAATCCCTCGATTTCTTTCTTTCTACGTCCCACTAACACCTATTTACCTTTTCTGGTTCTTTCGTGCTGCATCCGCTCAAATCCGCAATGGTTTCGTTAGATGTGTGTATAGTTGCCGAGATTGGAGGTGGGCAGCCTTCTTCGTGGCGAAAAGACCTATTGTTTTGGTGGATTATTATTCATAGTGCTGCATCAGTTTAGGATTAGGGTCCGGAGGAGGAAGAAGACG
The DNA here is from genome assembly GCA_001602275.1 of Zoysia japonica. Taxonomy (NCBI): domain Eukaryota; kingdom Viridiplantae; phylum Streptophyta; class Magnoliopsida; order Poales; family Poaceae; genus Zoysia; species Zoysia japonica. The sequence goes on along the minus strand of BCLF01000024.1, from coordinate 255,231 downwards.
AGTACACAGACTTTACGACTCAGATTTTATGCAGAGAGTTTAGTCTCACATTCCTAGATATTACAAAAACATATCTTGTCAGTGGCTTGAGATATCAAACCATTACTTTGTTCAATACGGAGTAGGATTTGCCTCTGGCTTGAATGCTAATGCCATCATTCCAGTTTCCTAGCAGGTATCTTATCATCAGTAGCATGTGAAGTTTTGCTGTGAAGTTTTGCTATGAGCAATTGAAGCTTGTACATGAATTGAAGGTATCTTGGTCAGGATGCATTAAGTTTTTGTTTGCTCTGATTGACAGGTCTTGGTGCCCCTTCAGATGAGGGGAAAGTTTTCAGGTCTTCAGGAATTCAAGGCAGACCTTTGACTACTCTGCTTAATTGTATGGGATGATTTGATATAAAGGCCACCATCCGGTGTACTCAATATAGATGGGTGGTTGCTTAGTGTGGAGAAGGAAGTGGCATTGCCATGAGGAGGCTATTATCTGGTGATTCACAATCACAGGTGTCTATGGGCGCTACTTTTTGTGTGGGGCAGCCAACTGTTTCATAGGTGATTTGGTGGTTCATTGAGTCCATGGAAGACAGGGTTTGAAATCCTCTCGTGTGGCAGGGTTAAGGAGATCATTGAGTACCATTATTTTCCTTTATCAATATCACAAACCTTGAACACCACAGAATTTTTTTTATCAATTTTTTGTGGGAAAACCAAATAAGCTTTTACATCCGAAGGTATCATATGAACTGTGGTGAGTAGTAAAACATATTATGCTACTTTGATGGAAAACTATCTGACTTTCAGAGTCGAGACGTGGTTGATATTAGGGGTGCTATTCTTTCTTTATTTGCTGCCCAGGTGCGTGTAGTCTCTCTCTCTCTCTCTCTCTCTCTCTCGGTAGTAAACATAACATGACTGATGGAGTTCAATGTTAGGCTGGCATGTATATGCAGTAGAGGCATCTAAAATTGCTGATGGCTGATCTCTAGGAACCCATCTTTATGACAGTGGATTATATATAGTTTGTTTTGTGCCCCTTGGATATGTATTTTTCAGTAATGTTGGACCTTCAAATTTTCAATTCTTGTCCCCCTTGGATTATATATAGTTTGTTTTGTGCCCCTTGGATATATAGAATTTGTGGCTAGGCAATAAAAATGTATCATTATTCAGTATTCTCTCATTTTAAAATT
>BCLF01000024.1:221118-238060 GCA_001602275.1 Zoysia japonica | reverse complement strand
GGGGGGGGGGGGGGGGGGGAGCAGCAGCACGTCGTGGTGTCGGGGCCACACAGATCGGTGGCGGTGCGCATGGGAGTGGAGCGGCGTGCATGTCCGTCTATCGGATGGTCTGGGACAGAAGAAAAGGATTGGGGATGAAGAAAGGAAGATTGGGTGGATGACAGGTGGGGTCCACCTAGAAATATGGTCAACCCGGCTTATCATTTAAGCATTTTGTGGTCAGAAAAGGAAGGAGCAAACATACTTGGATTGGGATAAATCCTTGTAGAAGGGATCTATAGTAGGTGTTTTACAATATAAATTGTAGAGACTGCATTTTTCAAAGGGTACATGAAGTTATGGAATTGTGAAAGTGGTTAATAATTAAGGAGGTTTTTTGCTAGAAGAACGGATTATTTATTCAATGGTCAGTCTATTTTGCTTTGAAAATCAAACTTTCGGAGCTCGTATGGGTTTGAGATTTTTTAGAGTGGTAGAACTTTTTAATATGAACAACTTTTCTTTTGGGCTATCTCCAAATTTGGTTTCGGTTTTTGTTCTATAAAATTCGGAGAATAGGTAGTTGTTTAAAGGAGTAAATATATTTGAACGAGGTCAAATATGATTCAAACCAATTGAACGAATTTGGAATTTAATGGATTGGATGAATTCAGAACTTAGATGGAACATGAGGAAACAAGCGACGAAGAGAAATAAAATAAAAAAGCAATCACTTGTCACACTGACAAATTTTAATATTTTATGAAATCTCCAATTTATACGGTTTAAATTATGAGTTGAAATTTTTGTCTTTTGAAAAGGAGAGGAAAGAGTGAGAAATGTCAGTATTTTAGTTAGTAACAATTTAAATTTTTAAGTTTTAATTTACAGTGAATTTCGGAGTGTGACAAAAATTCATTAGAGCGGAGTGCAGTGAAGAACTAGTAGATCTTGTCAAGGTAAGATAACTGCTGTTTATATTGGTTGGTCATCTTTTTTTTTTTTATTATGATCAATCATCAATAAGCTATAAACATGTAGCTCAACTATGCTTCTTGGTAGCTCTTAGCTTTATGTAACAGGCCAAGATCTTTAAAATTAGGCTTTCGACGAGATATGGTGCATCCTTCATTCTCAAAAGAAATGGGTGCATGGGTTGCATTTGTAATGTTGGACTGAATTGTTCACTCTTCCAATTGACGCATGGCCCAGCATTGTTTTTTTAGGGCCATGGCCCAGTATTACTGTTTTGTTTGGTAACTTTGGTTTGCCCCTGCTGTTATCAGGTCCCTCTAGCTCGGAGACCGGTCAGGACGGCGGCGATGGCGTCGCCGCTCTTCCACGACCTCAGCCTCCTCTCCTCTTCCGCTGCTGGCCATGGCAATTCTTCCTCCCGCCTTCTTCTCTCAGCCCGTGCGCTCGAGCTTGGGTATGCGGCTATCGCTCTCGACCACCCCCACCGTGGCCTCCTCGCCGACTCCAGCCGCTGCTACACTCAACCATTCGCACCACTCTCCTCTCTCCCTCTACCCACCTCCGCGGCCCTCCACCGCCGCCTCCTTGCATCTCCCACGACTGAGCCATTCCGCCAGTACACACGCATCACCCTCTGTCTCGACTCCCCTGCAGCTGCCGCTTCTGCCCTCACCCCCTCCGCAGCGCGCCTCCTTCGCACCTACGACATTGTTGCCGCCCGCCCGCTCACCCAGGCTGCCTTCGACCACCTCTGCCAGGTGCCATATTCCCAACAGGTTGATCTCATCTCCATCGACTTCTCCCACAAGCTGCCCTTCCGACTCAAGCTTCCCATGCTCAAGCTTGCTATGCAGAGGGGCCTGTATTTCGAAATCACCTACTCTGACTTCACGGTTTCGGACGGAGATAAGTACACCTTTGCTGATGCCAAGGTTACTACTGTACTCGTTTGCTTTCTCATTCTACTGGATACATCTCAATTGTTTTTGGCCAAATGAATTAATCATTTACATCCTATTCTTATTAGCTTTTGGTGGATTGGATTAAAGGAAAAAATCTCATCATCTCTAGCGCTGCTCATACCGCTACTCAACTCAGAGGACCCTATGATATCATCAATCTATGTTCCTACCTGCTCGACCTTCCCATGAACCGAGCAAAGGCTGCTATCTCAACAAACCCCAGGTCAGTTATGCAACTCCAAGCATCTAGCATCTTGTTTCAACTTTGTCATACAACCTTGCAGGCACTTCATAATGCAACGTGTTCACTATCAGGTCACTTATCTTAAAGGCTCTGAGGAAGAAGCATTTCTACAAAGAAACAATAAGAATCAACAGACTGCTACCTCATGAACAGTTGGATTTGACAAAAGTCATGCTCAGTGATTTGATCGGTTGGGATTCTGAATCATGCAGAGGAGATCTGCCCTCCTCAGAGACAAATCAGCTTGAATCTTCTTCCACCAAAGATCAGCGACCTAATTCGCCCGTATATGGTGTCATACAAGTGTCTCATGATTCTCATCATAATCCTAATGTGTCTAACATTGCTAAACCGTCAATGCAGCCTACCAGTGACAATGAAATCCCATCCCTAACTCAAGATGGGATCATACAAGCTGATGTTCTGATGGATTGTGGCTTGTCTATACTGCCAACATCTCTTGATTCTCAGGATGCTGGTCCATGTCGTAAGTCTGGAAACAATGAAAGTGTTCTGGAGCATTTCATGCAGGTTACTTCTGACCATTATGTCGAGCTGAAAAATGTCAACAGATATGTCGATGATCAGGATGCAATGGAAGTAGATGCGACAGAATCATCCAGACGGAAGCTCATTGTGGGTAATGATGTTCCTTCAACTTCTGGTATTAAGTTAGCATATTATGCACAACATCACGTAAACTGTGTCTCTGATGAGAGGGAGAAGACTCCATTGGCTCACAAAATTTTTTCTGGTTCTGATGTTTGCTTCGAGAATAGGGATGTGGACCAGTGTACTGACATTCCACTTGATACTGAGGCTTGCAGTGGTACCTTGAAACTAGTTGAGTGTCCCCTAGGTGAGAAAGATGACAAGGGACTCTTAGATCTAAGCATTAATAAAGATATAGAACAGATTGCGGCGGGTGCAGTAGAATCGACTGACCTGAAAACAAGAAAAGATATTTCAGTGGAGACTTCGGTCCAGGGTCAAGAGATCAGCTCAATCGGTTACACTTACCACAAAAGATTAGTTGACACGCATTGTGCAAGTGATGAGCTGAAAGAACAAAGATCTGTAGAAACTATTTCTTCTTTGCAGAACAATATTGCTGAAACACATGAGCAGCCGCTAAATTATCCTTTTCCGGTTAGTAAGGTTGAGATACCCACAGTTAAACCAGGTAAGATTATGCTCTAACTGGTAACTCTTTTGAGTTTGTCGATGTACTGATGTATGTTATATCCTACTCTCGAATATCTCTGTTGAACTAGTTATTGTGGATACTGTGATATTATTATATGCCAGTTCTTTTTTATGATGCTTGTATATATGTATTTTATAAATAAGTTTTGCTTTGCCTTGCTTTTAGAAGGGAATGGTGATAAGATAGGATTTAGGAAATTTGCCACTGGATTGTAACTAGTTTAATATGTACCTTTTTTCTTTAGATATCACGAGATTTCATAAGAACAGTGCTGCAATTTGATTTTCTTTTTGGGACAATTTTCAACATATTAAACATTGGTCTTAAGAAAACATTGTTTTTACATCTGTTACCTGTAAGTCAAGTGTTCAATGTTTAGTGTAGTGATCTTCTCTGTCATGTGTGTGTTGGTTAGCAGAATTAACTAGCTGAGTCAGTCAGTTTGTTGAGTCCTAGTCTTCAGGAGTTTAGTGATTTAATAGGCACAGCATTGTGCCGATCATGTGGTAGAAATTAGGTGGACAATCTGGTTCTATAGGAAACATGATCTAGTTTGTTACCAGGATAAGAGGAGAAAACAAGAGTGCGTTGCAGCTTCATCGCAGCACAAAAGTTCAGAGTGATGGTAAGTTGAGTGTTATCCTGATTTCCAGCAGCATCAAGAGATCACTTGAACTGGTTATGCTTATGATAAAAGATGCGCTGATGTGAGTTGTGAAAATAAAGAGTTAAAAGAACAAAACTTTGAAGAAACTCGTGGTTCTTTGGAAAAAAAAGATACTGCTATACCACCTTTTTGTGGGTGCCACTTCTTAATATGCTTGTGCTGATATCAATTTTTGTGAAATGATTTGTGCTTTGCATTAACTGGTTTCATTTGTGAAAAAGTAGATATTCTTTGCAATGTTTACAACACTAAATTTAACAACAGGGGTTGTAATTATAATTTTATTTTTCCAGACCAGTCTAATATCTTCTTAATTTTTCAGAAAAGTGGAGGCGAAAACTAAGGTCGCATTGTTCAGCTTATCTTCCTTTCTTGGGTTTCCTTAAATCTGCACATTTCAAGAGAAAAGTATGCAGAATGAGACCTGGATGAACTTATTTAAGGTTACATTTTGCTCTGAATCTTTGACAGAATTGTGTCCTTACCTACAATAGTAGAGAACATGAAACATCAGTCTGGAAACACAAAGATGTTTGTCATCACATGTAAACAAAGAGTCATACCTAAAATTTTGCAATATTGCATCACTAGGATTACCTTCCTTAATTTATATCTACCTTCGCATTGGCCACCATCTGTGATCACTATGCCAATAAGGAGAATCTGAGGCCATGTGAGCTTAAGTTATTGCACTTGTCTTTTATATTCATTTAATAAGTACTGAAACAATGAGTAACATTGAGAGCCTTGTAAAATATCTATGCCCATTGGCCTCTTATTATTTTTCTTGCCATCATGACTCACGAACCTCCTCTATCAAGCTAACTCTTAGGGTGATCACAATTTCATATATAGCAATTCATAATGGACATATAGCGGTCATACAGATTTATGTGCTGTAGGTAAACATGGCTGAGGACAAATAGCCGATATGGCATAATGTTGCAATGAAATGGAATTGAACTGATTAATACAAGGATGCCAACCGTCGGGGCAGGCAGGTTGAAGAGTTCACTGATAAGAAGTGCAATTGTAAAATATTAATCATTCTTTTTTATGACCTTTCGGTACAGCATAACTTTTAGTATACTCAGTTCGTAGAATAGGGTGGTTGGCAAATGATAAACTCAAATTTGATGCTCAAGTTACTATTGTTCTTGCGATCATTCCTGCATCATATAACAATATAAACTAGCTCCGCTTTTACCTTTATTCTGACATTGCTGCTGCTGGGTGACGACATGCAATCGCTGCTTTTAGAATCTCAGAGATGGGTCAAACATCAATAACTATCGTGGATTTTGGTCCACAATAGTTATTAATGTCAGAGATGGATCAAATGATCATTCTGTCGTAGGGAAATCCTTTCCTAGTGTTTTTTATGCCCGTCCCTAGCATTTTGGTCCTAGGGAAAATGGTCTATTATACTACCTCTGTTTTAAAATATAAATATTTTTAAATTTGTTCAAAACTTTTACTAATAATATCTAAAAAATTACATAATTTTTAATATAAAAAATATTTTTTATGAAAGCTTATTTTACGATGAATTCAAAAAATATGATTTTTATATGACAAATTATTAATAATTTTTAATTATTAATAGTTAAAGTGATAAAAGTTTGACTTAGCTAAAGATAAAAATGTTTATATTTTAAAACGGAGGGTGAGCTTCTACTTTGCGTAGTGTTGATGTTAAAAAGCACTGTTCCACACGAGCACACACGTGCACCGTAGGCAGGTTGTTAGGGTTATGCCAACGAAAATTGAAAGTTTCGATTTTGATATATCAACGATAGCACCTTGTATCTTGAATTTGGGAGAGACCTCGTTGGAGAAGGAGGTGCCTAGGGTTGATCTAGGTTTAGTAGATCAGTTGGATCGCCTTCATCCGATGCCGAGACGAATGAAACACAAAAATTAAGATTTAGAAGAGATTAAGTTACAAAGATGAAAAGTAAAGACATATTGATTGACGATTAGAATGGTGATTCTCTCCATCGGCTGTAGGTTTTTTTTATATAGAGGGGATGGTTTTATCCTGTGAAAGAGAAATTCCAAACAAAGCAGCAACATAATCAACACTTATTCTTTTCCCAGAATAAACCGGTTCCGACTTGCAAAACCGAGTTCCAGTCTTAAAGATTGTGAGCATCAGAGCAACTTCGAGATCTCATAACTTTTTCGTTCGAGCTTTAAATTAAATCATTCATATATTTGTTTCAAAGAGGGTTACATCTTGGAACCTTCAAATTAGGAATTTGACTTCATCTTAATATCTATTCAAATATTTATTTGTATTCTTAGCTAAAATCTTCACAAACGTCTCTCACAGCCTGTAAGACATGTCTAAAATCTTCACAAACATGTCATATAGTTGCAGTTAGCCCATTAATTAATAAACTCTTTTTTCTCGTGAAATCATTCGCATAGCAATCCTTGTCATATGCCATCTTAAGCATATCATCGCATGTTGAGCTCATCATCACATGCGATGACGAGTTAAAATATTAGAATGTTATTAGGTGCATAAATTATCATCACCTGCATACCATTGTGCATAAATGATATAGAAGGCCAGCTGGTGGATCTGTTTGCTCAGGAGCCTTTTGTTGCAGCTGTTGATCTCTCTCTTGATCGTGCTAACATTGCTAAAGAAGTTGGTTAGTTTTATCACATGAAATAAAGAATTGGAGACCGGACCGGGGTGATATATAGGATGAATTGGGAAGGCCGAGCTTTCACTGTGGTAGCCCCGTCTGCGTCGATTAAAGACTATACCATTGTCGGCCCTGTTGAACAAGTTTAAACAGTAATGATTACATACTGGGGATGTAAGACCTAGAAAACCGATGTAGCTCGCACGGCAGCTTTGTGCGGACGTACCCCACCTTCCTGGCAAATTGAAATAGCATCTGCAAAAGGGGTTGTACCTCACAAGTATCGCGTACGAAACGGATATTGTGTAGGGCCCTTTTGCCTGGGTTGGTGGTCGCGGCCCGACATCGCAGCGGTTCTTGTGAAAGGTTGTCGCTTACGACTTCGGAGAAGTGCGTACGTGTCGTGCAATGAGGTTTCTCCAGCTGGATGTAAATCGATTATAATCGTTGCCCCTCATAGTAACAAGTATCACTTATATCTCACTGTGTCACATCGTAGTAAGAACTGAAAAAAGAAGTGGTTAAGGATGAGAATATGATTTGTTTGATATATCTACTAAATTGTTTGGCAATCATGATTGTAATAGTCTATAGTGCGAATTAAATTTATATTCCTCTACATTTAATTTACTGCTAAAACTTAAAAATAAGGATCTACTATATTAGCGCTGGTTTTGCAAATTAGCTATCCCTATGAGTCAGCTTTATCATATCTTTTGGAGTCGGTTATAGTTGACCATGTTGACAGGTAAGACTTGCTGAGCATTAGATGCTCAGAGCTTCGCTCTCTATGATTTTGTTTTGCATGTGATCTCTCTTCTTCTCCTTTGGACCAACCAGCACTTAGCAACCTTTGAGGGTGGCTATGTCCGTTGGGAGTCCTGCTCGCCGCGCCGTTCTGTTTGTGTGCTGCTAGAAGAGGCATCGTATGGGCTTGATGTCATCTTATGTCTAGTCTATAAGAGACCCTGATAGTAGTTAAATAAGGTTAGCGATTTTGCACTTTCAAAATCAATGTTTTATAAACTTAATTAACAATCTGTATTATATTTTATCGTGCTTGAGTTGTACTGTTGGTCCTCACTTCGTCAAGTGACACTCGATAAGATCCTATAGTCGATGGATCGTGCTTGAGTTGTACTGTGGTCTAAGATCGTGCAAACTTACACATGGATGATGGCCATGGGCCCAACGAAGGGCCACGAGTGGGATTAAGTCGGTGTAGACGGGCCACGAATGGGATTAAGTCGGCGTAGACGGTTGTCTAGACGTTGTCCTCAAAAAAATCTGATGTCATTTTATCCTTGGAGCTTGTTAAATAAAGTTAATATTCTTCTTCTTCCTGCCATAAAGAGGACAAACTCTGCATAAATCCTTTATGCGTAAAATAATATTTTCTTTTGTCTACTTTAAGCTAGTGTAAATTGCATATTAAAAATGTTTCTTGCTTTTGAGTTTATACAATGAGGCTACTTTTGATATAAAGTACTTCTCTGCTATATCCTTCTACTCTGAACTCTAAATCATTTCATTCAAATTAACTAAGTTCAGCTAAAGAAATAATCTAACGCCTCAAGTTTAGTACTTCAACAAATCGACTGTTAGTATATCACAAAAATAGTCCCACATTGCTATTTTAAAGAGAAATAGACTAATTTAAATAGCATAGCTAGTGACTCAAAGTATATCTTTTAAAATTAATTATTTTACATGAAACAAAGACGAAAGAGCAAGTGACCCTTTGGCGGCACCTAGGCGTTGGAACCCAGCTGGAGGAAGGGAGGGAGAGGGAGTGTTAGGTACCGGCACTATGACCCATGAAGCAGCTGGCCCAAGCCCACGGCTCAACATAACCATCATCCATCCTGTAATACAAAAGGAGCCAGGCGTCGAATGGGATCGGCATTCAACATAGAAAAACAATGTATTGTTCTTCTTCTTCCTCCCAACCCTAGGCTTTCTTCCTTCTAGAACCTTCTAAAGCTATCCCCTCTGTGCTTCTTGCTCCCTTCACCTGTACTCTTTGCTCTTCGATCCCTGCTCTAATCCTTCTCAGTTGTACCCGAATTACAGTGTAATCGATGGTTACTTGTGCCAGCAATTCCTCCATGGATGAGGGTGCTAACAGGGCGGAAGGCTGCGCGGCGCGCGTTGGGCTGGGGGGCGGCGACCCTGAGCTGGTGGGAGGCCACGCGGCGCGGCTTCGGGCCGGAGGCAGCGACCCCGAGCTAGAGGAAGTGAGGGAGCTGGAGGGAGTGAGGGGGAGGGAGGGAGGTCGAGCAGCGCTGCATCGGGATGGACGCGGCCACGCTGGAGACTCGCCGTTGCTGGCTCCGGCCCCGGCGGCGCCATCCAGGTTCCGTGTTCGGGCCTTCCGGGGAAAGGGAGGGGTAGAGAGAGACTGCTCTGGAGCGTGACGGGTATGCCATCCGGAGAAAGAAGATAAGGTCTGGAGAATGGGCTTGTGCATCAACGGTTATGGGCTTGCGAGTGAACGTTGGACACCAGTGCACACGGTAAAGTCATTTAGGGCATGTAAAATATTAAACTTTTAGTCTGTGTTTTGTGTGCTACAGAAAACGCTGAAGTTCTGCCTAACACGCTTAAGCTCTAAGCGGGGAGAGCGACCGCTTGCTTAGCGTCTGACGTCTAATTTTCTGTAGAGTTACAATGCCTTATTTGCAAGCTCTCACGATAGAACGGTCTTTAAAATCTCAGCAACAATATCTTTAACTGACAAATAACACGAAAAATATGTGAGAACTAATTAAATTTCAAGTTCAAATTTAAATAATTAAATTCAAATTCAAATTATGAGACTAAAGACCTATTTGGTTCCGCTTATCAAAATAAGCAAAAAGAGATAAACGAGAAAATCTTCGCTTAGTTTATAATCTAAGTGCGGAGAAAATATACTCAAACAGGCATAAATGTTTCAAACTCAGAATTCAAAAGAACTTAGAGGAAACCTATTCAAATAGCTCAGCGAGATAAAGCTAATGGAACAACTTTAGAAAAATTAAAAAACTGAAGTCAACTTTAAATTTCTGAAGCTGAAGATTAACTGTATAAAAAGAATTAAAAAAATAGGGAATTTATTCGATTTCTGCCCTGTATACCTGCGCGGTTGGTTCGGGACTGCGTCGAATTCGGTAGCGGAAGTGGACGTTGGATAAGAATCAACGGCGGATGCAGCTCTGCTGCAAGCCTCGGAGTAAAGCGGCGTATGGCCACCTCCCGCTCCCCTCTCGGCCGCCGCCTCCCGCTCCACGCTCGACTGCAATCTCGACACCCCCGCCCGCCGCCATGGCGGCGCCCAACGCCCCCATAGCCGTGTGCGAGGCCCTCACGGTGACCCATCTCTCCTCGACTCCTTCCGTCCTTACCCTCTCAGCAGAGCAGACAGATCTCTCCGCTTCGGATCACCGTGGACTGATAATGGTTCCTTTCTCCTGCACAGCTCACCAACCTCAGCATTGCGCTGGAGTTCGTCGCCGTCACCCATGTCACCATGGAGTCGGAGAAGTACATCTGCGTCCGCGAGACCTCCCCTCAGAACAGCGTCGTCATCATGGACATGGCCATGCCCATGCAGCCGCTCCGACGCCCAATCACCGCCGACTCCACCCTCATGAACCCAAACGCCAGGATCCTCGCACTCCAAGGTACACGAATCTATTTGTTGTCCCTCCCCCCGTCCGGATCTCATCAAGCCCTAGCCGCCTTTGCCTCCTGGGATCTCCAGGAATTAGCCTAGTCACTTAGCATATTCCACTTCTTCGTTTGGGCCATGTGAAAATTTGAACAAATGAGCTTCATTTTAGTTTGGAACGTGGCAGTCTAGTGTGATCTGTATCCTTAGTACCCTGAAGCCACACTTGCCTGATCACGTGTAGAATGTTGTACGATGCTCAGTGAGTTCCATTCTGATTATATGGCGGACTATGGATAAGAAACTCCAGCAGATTGTCATTCCAGCCTGCCTTGTACATTGTTGATATAGCTACCATTGCAGTGAGTCAAATTCTTCTTAGTTGAACATAGTATGTTCTTGTTTAAAAGAAGCACTTGATTGTTAATACATTGACTGCAACTACGTGGTTAGTTGTTGTTGCTTTCTTATATGAAACACTGCTTCATTTCCTATTGTAACTCTATGTCGAACACCATGTATTTTGCAATGACAAGAAATCTTTGCTTAATTTTGCAGCTCAAATACCAGGAACAACACAAGATCACCTTCAAATATTTAATATTGAGGCTGAAACTAAAATTAAGTCTCATGAGATGCCCGAGCAGGTAACAGTGTCTTTCAAATGATCTAGATTTCTTGTACCTTTCACTGGCGGTAGTACCTTACATTTGTTTGCTTTGCAATTGCAGGTTGTGTTTTGGAAATGGATCACGCCCATGTTGTTGGGTTTAGTAACACAAACATCAGTTTACTACTGGTCAATTGAAGGTGATTACTGCTAAACATCTCCTATTTTTGTCAGAGCGCCACTATCGGGCTTTGCATGATATTGCTGCTAGCCTACGTACATGCTAATTTCAGGCTATTAATTTCCTTGTATTGTTGTAAGCCAGGTGATTCTGAGCCCGTTGAGATGTTTGATAGGACAGCTAATTTGGCGAACAATAAGATCATCAACTATCGGTGTGACCCAGTGGAGAAGTGGCTTGTCCTTATTGGTATAACACCTGGTGCCCCAGAGGTATGCTCTTAGAGAAAATTGTTTTGTAATTAAAGCTGACAGATTACTTATCTACATGACATGAGACAGATGTTACTATTTAGATGTATCTATCCTCTTGTTAATCCTCTAATATTTGTTCGTGGCCATTTTTTTGGGTCATTCCATCATTGTGTCCCTAAATCTCAGATACTGTTAGCAATAATACCGTCATGAACTATGAGAAGCTGTAGTTATCTGCGCTTCTCATATTTTTTGTGCACTCCTTTTTATGCTGTCAGAGGCCACAGCTGGTGAAGGGAAACATGCAACTTTTTTCAGTTGATCAGCAGCGTAGTCAGACACTTGAAGCTCATGCCGCTTCCTTCGCAACATTTAAGGTGCGCTTCATTTTTTTTCTGTATGTTCTGGTTCTATTCTTATTTTGTTTCAATACTTACAAATCCTGCTTGATATTCCTTGTCCAGGTTGTTGGTAATGAGAATCCATCAACCCTTGTCTGTTTTGCCTCAATGGCAACTAATGCTGGGCAGATCACTTCTAAGTTACATGTCATTGAACTGGGGGCCCAGCCAGGTTTGGAATTCTCAAATTTGCTTATGCTTCTTTTTTTTTCAGTTTATATTTAAATTTAAATTTCTTGTATAGGAAACCATTGAAACATCTCTCTCCTCCACAGCCAGTCAGTCATTGAAAAATTTCCGCAAATATGTCCTTTCCCCCTCTCAAGCCTCCATTTGGTGTTTCCATTGTAGTACATACCTATCCGCTTGTCCAATTATTTTTTTTATTGCAGGGAAACCTGGCTTTTCTAAGAAACAAGCCGACCTCTTCTTCCCACCAGATTTCCAGGATGATTTTCCTATAGCTATGCAGGTTAGCATCTTATATAGATTGAAAAATCATGCAGCATTAGAATGTAACTTAGAATGTAACATAATTAGTTAATGCCTTTCTTTTCTGATATTCTTACAGATCTCACAGAAGTATGGCCTCATTTATGTAATTACGAAGCTTGGTCTTTTGTTTGTATATGACTTGGAAACTGCTGCAGTAGTTTACAGAAATAGAATCAGTCCAGATCCTATATTCTTGACAGCAGAATCTTCCACAATTGGTGGATTTTATGCCATCAACAATAGAGGGCAGGTTTTACATGCCACAGTTAACGATGCAACCGTTGCCCTTCGTCAGTTGTCAAGTAAGATATCCCACACTTATAGAATTTCTCTCTTTATCTGTAGCAAGATAAGTTTTTTTTTTTTTGACACCATCTTCGGAATGCAGCTAAATAATCTTGAGCTGGCTGTGAATCTTGCCAAGAGAGCTAATCTTCCTGGTGCAGAGAACTTGGTAAGCTCTATTTTTTATTGTTTCTACTACTTTTTTAGCATGTTATTGTGGCAACAGAATGTCTTGACTCTTGAGTGACCTATGCTCTTTTTTTTTTTGCATATTATTTATTTCTCTTTTGTTCTTTCAAAAACTAGGTTTTTTCTATAACTTTCTGTTTCTTGCTATATCACTGAACTATCCCGGTGCACATAGCTCCTGCTTGCGCAGGGCTTGGGGAAGGGTCTGACCACTATGGGTCTTTTGTACGCAGCCTTTCCCTGCATTTCTACAAGAGGCTATTTCCATGACTGGAACCCATGACCTTATGTTCACAAGGCTACTCCTAACTTTACCGCTGAGCTAGGGCTCCCCTTCCTAATTTTGTAGAATTTTGTCTTGTTTTTGGAGATAAAGAATGCAAGTTATTTATTGCAAATACTTAGTGATTCAGTAACACAACCAGCGTCGCTATCGTTCAATTTATTTATTGCAAAAACTGCTCATTACTGTTCGAGGAAGTTATAGATTAATGTGTGAATTTAGGCTATGTGAGTTTTTCTTGATATTCTGTTTTGCACCTGCAGGTTGTGCAAAGATTCCAGGAACTGTTTGCACAAACAAAATACAAGGAAGCAGCTGAGCTGGCTGCAGAGTCTCCTCAGGGCCTCCTGAGAACACCCGAAACTGTGGCAAAATTTCAGGTGGGTTTCTTATTCTTTTTCCTATGCAACTATTAGAGTTTATGTATGTCCTTTTGGTAGTTGGGTTTACAGATTCCTGTTCCAGTATCTGCTTACCATGTAGGTTACTTTGCTTGACTGATTTTTTGCTGGTATGCTTAATATTGCAGAGTGTTCCTGTTGAAGCGGGGCAAACCCCTCCACTCTTGCAGTACTTTGGTACATTGCTGACTCGAGGAAAGCTCAACGCTAATGAATCTCTTGAGCTTTCTCGACTTCCTGTGAATCAGAACGAAAAGAACCTGCTGGAAAATTGGTTAGCGGAAGACAAGCTGGAGTGCAGTGAAGAACTAGGAGATCTTGTCAAGGTAAGATAACTGTTGTGTTTATTGGTTGGTCATCTTTTTTTTTATTATTATCATCATCAATAAGCTATAAACATGCAGCACAACTATGCTTCTCGGGAGCTCTTAGCCTTATGTAACAGGCCAAGATTTTTAAAATTAGGCTTTCGCTGAGATATGATGCATTTGTCATTCTCAAAAGAAATAGGTGCATTGGTTGCATTTGTAAAGTTGGGCTGAATTGTTCCCTCCATTTGCCGAATGGCCCAACATTGTTTTTTTAGGGCCATGACCCAGTATTACTGCTTTGTTTGGTAACTTTGGTTTGCCCCTGCTGTTGCCAGATCTCTCTTGCTCGGAGACCGGTCAGGATGGCGGCGATGGTGGCACCACTCTTCCACGACCTCAGCCTCCTCTCCTCTTCCGATGCTGGCGATGGCAATTCTTCCTCCTGCCTTCTTCTCTCAGCCCGCGCCCTCAAGCTTGGGTATGCGGCTATCGCTCTGGACCACCCCCACCGTGGCCTCCTCGCCGACTCCAGCCGCTGCCACACACAGCCATTCGCACCACTCTCCTCTCTCCCTTTACCCACCTCCGCGGCGCTCCATCGCCGCCTCCTTGCCTCTCCCACGACGGAGTCATTCCGCCAGTACACACGCTTCACCCTCTCCCTCGACTCCCCAGCAGCTGCTGCTTCTGCTCTCGCCCCCTCCGCAGCACGCCTCCTTCGCACCTACGACATTGTTGCCGCCCGCCCGCTCACCCAGGCTGCTTTCGACCACCTCTGCCAGGTGCCATATTCCCAACAGGTCGATCTCATCTCCATTGACTTCTCCCACAAGCTGTCCGACTCAAGCTTCCCATGCTCAAGCGTGCTATGCAGAGGGGCCTGTATTTCGAGATCGCCTACTCTGATTTCACGGTTTCGGACGGAGATAAGTAATACCTTTGCTGATGCCAAGGTTACTACTGTACTTGTTTGCTTTCTCATTCTACTGGATACATCTCAATTGTTTTTGGCCAAATGAATTAATCATTTACATCCTATTCTTATTAGCTTTTGGTGGATTGGATTAAAGGGAAAAACCTCATCATCTCCTAGCGCTGCTCATACCGCTACTCAACTCAGAGGACCCTATGATGTCATCAATCTATGTTCCTACCTGCTCGACCTTCCCATGAACCGAGCAAAGGCTGCTATCTCAACAAACCCCAGGTCAGTTACGCAACTTCAAGCATCTAGTATCTTGTTTCCACTTTGTCATGCAACCTTGTGGGCACTTCATAATGCAACGTGTTCACTATTAGGTCACTTATTTTAAAGGCTCTGAGGAAGAAGCATTTCTACAAAGAAACAATAAGAATTAATAGATTGTTACCTCATGAACAGTTGGATTCGACAAAAGTCATGCTCAGTGATTGGATCGGTTGGCATTCTGAATCATACAAAAGAGTTAGATCTGCCCTCTTCAGAGACAAATCAGCTTGAACCTTCTTCCACCAAAGATCAGCGACCTAATTTGCACATATATGGTGTCATACAAGTGTCTCATGATTCTCATGATAATCCTGATGTGTCTACCATTGCTAAACCATCAATGCAGCCTACCAGTGATAACGAAATCCCATCCCTAACTCAAGATGAGACAATACAACCTGACGTTCTGATGGATTGTGGCTTGTCTATACTGCCAACATCTCTCGATCATCAGGATGCTGGTCCATGTCATAGGTCTGGAAACAATGAACGTGTGGTGGAGCATTTCATGCAGGCTACTTCTGACCATTCTGTCGACCCGAAAAGTGCTGACAGATATGTCGATGATCAGGATGCAATGGAAGTAAATGCGACAGATTCATCCCGACGGAAGCTCATTGTGGGTAATGATGTTCCTTTTCCAGTTAGTAAGGTTGAGATACCCACAATTAAACCAGGTAAGACTATGCCGCTAACTGGTACCTCTTTTATGTTTGTGGATGTACTTATGTATGTTGTATCCTACTCTCAAGTATCTCTGTTGAACTAGTTATTGTGAATACTGTGATTTTATTATATGCTAGTTCTTTTGATGATCCAAGTCTATGAGTATTTTATAAATAAGTTTTGCTTTACCTTGCTTTTATAAGGGAATGGTGATAAGGTAGGATATAGGAAATTTGCCACTGGATTGTAACTAGCTTAATATGTATCTTTTTTTTTAGATATCACAAAATTTCATAAAAAACAGTGCTGCAATTTGATTTTCTTTTTGGGACAATTTTCAACTTATTAAAAATTGGTCTTAAGAAAACATTGTTTTTACATCTGTTGCGTGTAAGTCAAGTGTTCAGTGTTTAGTGTAGTGATCTCTCAATCATGTGTCAGTCGGTTAGCAGAATTAATTAGCTGCGTCAGTCAGTTTGTTGAGTCCTAGTCTTCAGGAGTTTAGTGATTTCATAGCCACAGCATTGTGCCGATCATGTGATATAAATCAGGCGGACAATCTGGTTCTATAAGAAACATGATCTAGTTTGTTACCAGGCTAAGAGGAGAAAACAAGAATATGCTGCAGCTTCATCACAGCTATAGCTGGCCAAGAGTCGCAAAAAAAAAAAGCTATAGCTGGCCAACTATATATTAAAATGTATTTAATTTTCTCTATTTATGTTTAAAATATATGATTTTTGATATTATATAATTAATTTTCAATAATTTTTCAAAAAAATAAGATTTATTTTTTCCCGTGCTTTGGGCCGGCCCGACCCGGCCCATGTAAAATCACCCGGGCCGTGCTTGGGCTTGGGCAGCTGGCCCGCGGCCCGGCACGATCAACTGGCGGGCCGTGTCGGGCTGACTCCGAGGTGGTCCAAGCCCGGCCCAGCCTGTTGGCCAGCTATAATCACAGCACAAAAGTTCAGAGCGATCGTAAGTTGAGTGTGCTATCCTGATTTTCAGTAGAATCAAGAGATCACTTTAACTGGTTATGTTTATGATAAAAGATGCACTGATGCGAGTTGCGAAAATAGTGAGTTAAAAGAACAAAACTTTGAAGCAACTCTTGGTTCTTTGGGAAAAAAATACTGTTAAACCACCTTTTTGTGGGTGCCAATTCTTAATATGCTTGTGCTCATATCAATTTTTGTGAAATGATTTGTGCTTTGCATTAACTGGTTTCATTCGTGAAAAAATAGATATTCTTTGCAATGTTTACAACA
>BCLF01000024.1:182698-219028 GCA_001602275.1 Zoysia japonica | reverse complement strand
TGGCTTATAAATAAAGCGAGATAAAATATAAGTTTAGCTTGCTAGAAAATCTGACGAGTTGAACCGAACCGAGCTGAGCTGAGCTGGCTTGCCAGCTTCAAACTTAACGTCCAGGCCTAACTGCATAGGGCGTAGCTCATGTTACTATTGATCTTGCGATCATTCCTGCATCATATAATGAATATAATACTAGCCCCGCTTTTACCTTTATTCTGACGTTGTGCTGCTGGGCTCGCTTCTTTTAGAATCTCAGAGATGGATCAAACACTAATAACTATTGTGGATTTTGATCAAATGATTATTCTTTCGTAGGGAAATCCTTTCCTAGGATTTTTTGTCTTTCCCTAGGATTTTGATCCTAAGGGAAATGGTCTATTATTGTAGTGAGCTTCCGCTTTGCGTAGTATCTAGCACTGCCGACCCCAAATTTTAAACCTCATTAATTAAAAAAATAAATTAAGTTTTTAAAGTCTCCTCTACTTTTGAAAACTAGTTCATTATTTAAGCTAAAGAGGTTTAGAGTGTAACCTCATAGTTACTTAGGGTGTGTTTGATATAGTTCTAGATTGACAAAAAATAGAACATTCAGTTTCTCCTCAGAAATGATTCCTGCCTGAATCATAATCACTTTGGAACCCGTTTGGATGTCTCTGTAGATTCAGATTCTGAAAACAACAAGAAAGTATGGAATAGACCAACTTACCCTACTTTTATTTAAACATAATTCAATTATATGCCTGCTCCATGATAATAAAAAATGGAAAGAAAATGAATGTTGATGGGGATGCACATATGCAAATAGGACTTCTTCCAAATTGCTTTGTTAGGGAAAAAAAAACTTGGAGCGGAAGAGCCGTGGGGAGTGAATCTGCGTTGACCGGTTTTCTACATGCTGAATCTGCCTGCTTGGCCGCCAAGGTTCCAGTACCTCACTTTTGACTAGATAAGCTTGCTGTTGCTGTTGCTGAATGCTGCCTAATGCCTCGTCAATTTGACACGTGAAGTTAGGAATAGCACTGTCAAATGAAAATGACAACTGAACATTATTAAGGGTTCGTTAATTAAGCTGGCATAGTTTTCCACAAGTTTATTAATTAATCAACACTAATCTCCTGTATCGTATTTTTTGTCAAAGAAAAAAAGGGTACTGCCACGTAAGCCATGAAGAGTCGACTGAGGACCTCTAATTGGGGGACACACATATTTTTGACTCAGATATTTAAAATAAAAGATGGCCAAGAGAAAAAATGTCTAGAAACCAGTTTATATAAACTAACTTCCAAACATCATCATCTAGTATTTTTTTAATAACTCAATTTATAGAAACTATGTTTATAAATCAGTTTTTAAGAAACCACGTTGATTGCAAATAGAGCCTTAAAGGCACTGGATAGTGAAGAAACTACTCTATATTCAATGAAAATAGCAGAGAAACTATATATATTTCTAAAAATATTTTCTTGCGATAGATATTTCTAAAGATAATTTAAAACTGATGACAATACTTTTTTCATGTGATCAGTCTAAATATCCTGTTTAGATGTTAATAGTATCTCACACTATCATATACTGTATTTAAGTCTTGCTATCCCGTTTAAAGTCTCATTGCATAGTATAATTCAAACCTTTCTTTGTGCAATAATGGGAAATTTGAACACCAAAACTCTGGTTCAGTATGTACAAGTGAGGCTCCAAATTTCTTATCTTGGTTGAGGACAAAAAATGATCTGTTGATTCCGTTGTCGTGCTGTCCCAGGCCATGTTTTTTTATGAGTTTTGTTAAGGTGCTTGAAGTTAATAATAATTATTCATTTCGTTCACTCTAACAGTTAAAAATAGTGAGGCACTCCCTCCGTCCCACTATAAGACGTTTTTGACTTTTTTAAATCAAACTTTTGATCATTTGTCTTATTCAAAAAATTTATAAAAATACAAAAATAAATAAGTCAAGGTTAAAGTATTTTTAATAACAAATTATTTTACAATAAAATAAATAATATTTTAACAAAATTTTTTAATAAGACAAATGGTCGAAGGTTGATTTCAAAAAGTCAAAAACGTCACTTAGAGTGGGATGGAGGGAGTACCTTCTAAAAAGTACTTTAATTGAAGACCGATAATAAAATTAGTTGTTAGGTCTATGGATTAATTTGATACATGTCATTACAATTTTGCAAAATTTGAAATATAACATCGTGGTCCATATGTCATTGAAATATATGACCTTGAAGTACTGGAGGATACCGAATTATGGAGAGGATATGGAGACCTAAGGCAACCGTATCATTTGAAACAAAAACTTCCTTCTCAACGAAACTGAAACCAAAATGCTAGTATTTGATCATTACAAGAGCTTTTACAAAATCAAAGAAACGAACAAGAGGCTGACTCTGCTTATCATCCAAATATACACGCAGAGCAGACAAACCGGACTTGCAGGAACGCTACCAGATTGCAGCTAGCTATTCACAACCAATCAGTGCCACCCGGGGCGAGAATGGAAGGGGAAATGGTGTCGCATCTTTGATGATTAAGTTATAAGTTATAATTCAAACAACTTCGATGATAAAGTAAATTATAACAAAATATTTGAAATTTATTTTTTTTAATAAGACGAATAGTCAAAGTTGATGTTTGTAGTCATCGGCGACATCGAGAACGGAGGGAGTATGAGTTTTGTTAGGGTGCTTCAAAGTAATTATAATTATTCATTGTGTTAAATCTAACAGTTAAAATAGTTACCTTCTAAAAGGTACTATTAAGTTGAGGACAGGTAATAAAAATAGTGGTTAGGTGTTGTTGATAGTATGGATTAATTTCACAAAATTTAAGATATACTATCATGGCTCATATGGCGAAATAGATGGGCTTAAATATTGGAGAATACCGAATTATGGAGAGGACACCGAGAGTTATGGTAACAACCGTATCATTTGAAACAAAAACTTTCTTCTCAACGAAATTGAAACCAAAATGCTAGTATTTGATTACACCATTCACCAGAGCTTTTACAAAATGAAAGAACAAAAGGCTGACTCTGCTTATCATCCAAATATACACGCAGAGCAGAGACAATCCGGACTTCAGGAAAGCTACCAGACTGCTCAGAGCAACCCGGGACGAGAATGGAAGGGGAAGTGGTGTCGCATCACGATGGCATCCCGCCTCTTCTCCTCCTCCTCCTTCCTCGCCGCTGCTGCAACCTGCTTGCTGGCTTCGTCTCCCTTCCGCACCTTCTCATCTTCCACCGCTCGCCCTTGCTCCTTGCTACCAGCTTCCCGACCTTCTTCTCCAGAGTGCCGCGCGGCGGGCGAAACCTTCCGCCCCGCGCCGAAGCAACTCAAGTCCAGCCCCATGGCGCTTTTGGGTTGATCTCGCTCGCTGACTCTCTGCTCTCGCGCTCGCTCGCTGTTCTTGGCTCGTGCACTGGCTGTGGACCTCGGGTTGTGTTGCGATCTGCTAATGGCAGTGTTACCTGGGCTTGCGCCGCTTGGCTATTTATAGGGGAGAGCTGAGGTCTGCGGTGATTGCCTTGAGGGAAGCTTCGTCAACAGCCAGGAGGAAGAAGACGACGACCAGCAGGGTGAGTATGCTGACTTGTTCTCTGCACTGCACGCTGATGCCTGCTGCCTTGGTCGCCAAGGTTTGATCAACTACTTTATTTTGATCCGATAAGCTTTTGTTGGTATAGTACGTAGTAGCAGTCAAATGCACACGTGTCTGAGAAAGATGGGTTTTGTTGTTGCCGGATGGCGGATCGAAAGGAAAAAGAAGAACATTCTTGTGAGAGGATAATGGCTAACTGTCAAATGAAAATGACTGCTGAAGTTTTAGTGCTTGAGCCGCCTCTATTTTTTGAATTTTTTTTTTATCTCAATGATTGGGGGGAGCCTCCACCATTGCATATGTTGTCTGTGCAATGTTTATTCCTCCCTCCATTGCTAAATAGTTGTCACTGACTATTCGTCTTATTGAAAAAAAAATGTGTGATGAGTATCAATTTTATTCAAAAAAAAATTGGTGAATATCATATATTTTGTTATAATTTACTTTATCATTGAAGTTATTTGAATCACAACCTATAATTTTAAATATTAATTTATTTTTTTAATAAGATGAATGATCAAAGTTGATGTTAGAAGTCAACAACAACAATAATTTAGAAACGCAAAGAGTATTCTATTTGATCGGTCCAATATCCTCTTAAATTTTTTATGAGTTAAAAAGATTTTATCAGTGGTTAGTTGTACCAAGTCTGGTACATATATAACGATCATGAATTGGATTACTATATTATTTTCGGTGCATTTCTAAACAAAGTCTCTATGGACATATATTGGTGGTAAAATCTTGGTGATATGTAGCGTATGATGCTTGGTGATATGTAGCGTATGATGCCGCATTCACTAATACCATCTCTATTTTTTAAATATTGTTGTTGTTGATTTTTAGTGTCAACTTCAACTATTCGTCTAATTCAAAATGTATGATAAATATCATATATTTTATTACAATTTACTTTATCATTAAATATATTTGAAATAAAAGTTATAATTCTACATATTTAGACTCGATTTTAAATAAAATAAATAGTTAAAGATACATTAAAAATTAAAGATGGCAACAGTTGAAAACGGAGACGGTATAAAATATGGCTGGAGCATGTATTCGAAGAGATGAAGAGTAGTAACACAAAATTTTACAAGCAGCACATATATGCTGCTAAATGCTAACCACTGTCCTATATATGGCGCGTGCCACTTATTTTCCTCTTCAGAACAAAATCACAGCCGTCCTGGGCGGGACTGGAACGGGAAGTGGTGCACCACAACGGGAGGTGGGAGCTCTCTTCTTCCTTCCACTCCTTGCTGCAACCTTGGCCTCATCAGCCATGAGTGACCAACTATGGATGACAAAACCACTCAATCTTCACGGTACCAGTAAAGCCGGTCCGGTCAAGTTTATTCGGTAGTGTTTTCGATTTAAAAAATTCAAATATTTTGAAATTTTTAGAAAAGAAATTCAAAACCAATAAAACCAGTAAATAAACCTGTGAAACTGAGGGGAAATCCATTAAAACCGAGGAATTTCAAAAATTTAAAACCGGCAGAACCACTTGATTAAATTTTATTCAAATTTTGAATTTTGAAAGAGTAGTTTTGTTTCGTAAAAAACAAAATTCAATGGTTCTCGATTGGTTTTACAGTTTTTGAATTTTTAATTTTTTTTTCTTCTGATTTTCACCTTTTCTTCAAAAAATCAGTTAACTGTCTAAATTAAACTGGATCGGTTTCACCAGTTTTTAATGAAAACTGATCCGGTTTGGAAGGTCTTTCAAACCATGGGCGTGGCATGCCGAATTTATCATGTGGCAAGTGGTGAAAAAAGGTTTTAAAAAAACGGAGGGCAACCAGGTGCGAAAAGCACACAGAAATGTGGCCTACAAGTGGGCCTGGACACCTGTTATCCCTGTTCCTTTCGGCCCCATAGATTCCATTCCCAACCCCTTCGAGGCGCGCGGTGGTGGGCCGGCGGCGCTCGGCTTCAGCTCCGCACAGACGCGGCCTGGAAGGAAGCCGTCCTCCCCGTTGAGGACTTCTCGGTTACGTGAGTTATTCTCGTGATCTTCTTCTCCTCCATGCTTTTCGGTGGGTTAGTCTCAGAATTAGGCGAGAAAAGGAGGTTCCGGTGGATATTCTGTTTTTTTCACTGAATTTCTCGAGTTTTCGTAGGATTACTAAAGGATTGCGACAAAATTCCTGGCACAATTCCTAGGAACCAAAAGGCACGAACTGTGCAGATTACGAAGGAAATCCCGTTCCTCAATATTTTCGTCTCTGTGTCCTGTGAACCAAATGCAGCCCAGTCATTCATGCCCGTTTATTCCGATGTCTTAGATTTCCCTCATTTATATATGTCTATAAATAAATTCCGCTTTATTATTTGGGAAGGAAACAGCTGAGGAGGAGGTGAGCTCCTAGGAAAATTCAGTAGTGATCCTACGGAGCATGAGCAACAACTAGTGTTAGTAGTCATCAGAGACCATGGCAACGACGCACCACCATCGTTCGCTTGTCTCTCAACGTGTTGCCGCACAGTGTTGGACTCGGAGGGCAAGTGCCAGGCCTGCTGCTGCTGCTGCTTTCCTATGGAGCCGAGGAAGCAACACAGCGACTGCGTGCTTGTCCTCCACCCGTACAAAGTTGCTCCAACTGGGGGATGGGAGCTTTTACATGGCGCCGCACCATCCCGGTTGTCAATGGTGTTTCGCTCCCCGGAAATTCTGCTGCCCCCGATGATTCTGATGATGGCTTTAAACCAAGGGACAACATCTCAGTCGGTCCTGTAAATGGACCAGCAGTGTAAGATCCTTTTCTTCCTTCTTTTATATGATTATATTATTAGAATCCAAGTTACATAGTGCTGGTTATTGTTGGTCCATATACAGTTATACCAATTTTGGGAGCTCTCTAAAGATGGGTAATTAGGATAGAATTGAGCATGCAGTTGTTTCTCTTTACATGTTAGTACCCAGCAGAATGAATTCCGCCCTCCCATTATATTTATGATGCTTTTTTTCCTCTGAGTCTTAACTTATAAGTATTATATGCTTAAACCGTCCACTTTGAGATAGAACCGTCTGGACTTTACAAAATCTCTTGACATTAGTATTTAATAACTGAAACACAAGTGTTCATATTTATCACACCAATTTCTTTATCCATTCACGGGTTTTTTCTGCAAGCTTCCAAATGAATAAATCTCAGTTGAGGATTCTTTCCATATTATTTTGTTCACGAATCAGTCAAATGGAGTAAAAATGATAAATTTTTGCCAAGAGGATTTATTGTTTTTCCCCCATTGTTATGGACGTGCGGCGTGTGAACTTTACGTTTCTAAATGACATTTTTGTACCTTCTGTTATAATCAGAGAAATAAACAGGGATGCGCATTCTGTGGGCGCGTCAGAAGTGAGCTATTTCTTCTAGCATTACAAGCTGTCTTTGGACAAGCCATTGATCCATTGGCACAACTTATGGAAACTGCATGTATTGGTAGATTAGGTGCGCACCTCCTTCGTGCTGCCATATCATATTTCCTGTCCTGGATCGAACGGAGCTAAATTATGCATACATTGCTTAAATTTGATTAAAAAAAAGACAGAACAAGTGCTGAAAGCTCCCATACAAGGTGGAGTGCGGGGAAGAATTATACGAGGCAAGCCTTACCCCTGCAATAAATTGCAGAGAGGCTGCATCAAACCCAGGACAATCTATTTTTTTATGGGAAATAGGGTGTAAAATAAACTGATACACATTCTAGTGCCTAAATAATACTCTTGTTCCTTACTTATCAATAACTTGTATGAGGCCATTTTCTGCATTTTGCTGTTTATTTTGATTTGTGAGAAGCAAGCACATTACGCGTAAACCATTATAGCGCTGTTTGGATAAAGCCCTGGCTCAGGCAGCCTGCGCCAGCCGCTGGCAGTCCAAATCGGACGCCAAAGTATTTTTCCTACACTCTTGGAGAAATGTCTTGTATCCTTATTCCAATGAAAGCGTGATGTTCCTTTCTTATCTTGTGCATTATTTTCATATGGTATGAAGATGCTCTGGAGTTGGCATCGGTTGGTATCGGTGTCTCGATTTTCAATATTTTGTCGAAAATTTTCAACATTCCACTCTTAAGCATTGCAACCTCATTTGTGGCGGAGGATATTTCTCAGAATAATGTTCTTATGCTCACAAAATGGTTCGTTCTTGTTCCACGGTTTTACTATCTCTTACTAGCATTGCTTTGTTTATTGAAGTATGAAGCGAAATAGACGAACTATTTAGAATTTCATATTCATAATCATGACGCTGGAACAGTAGAAAATACTTCCTCCGTCCCTTGTTTCGAGGTTTGTTGACTACAATTTTAACTAATAATTTTTATAAATTTAATTAACTTAACTAGCATAAGATTTATATTTCTAGATTCGTCATGAATTTCATAATATATAATCTATCTAATAATAAAGTTAATTAAACATATAGAAATCATTGTCAAAGCCGTAGTCAATGAAACCTACAAAATAAATTCCATTGGAGCATCGTTTGATATAGGTTCTTAGAAAAAAGCTTCTTTACACTTCTCCGAAAAATGGCTTCTCTACAAAAATAGATTCTCTAACAAAAGCACTTTTTAAAATGTTTAGCAAAATAGCTTTTACTGTACTAATGTATAAATGAGTAGAGAATTCATAAAAAGCTACAATTTTAGTGCTTTTGCCTTCTAAATACAAATTAGAGAAGTGCTTCTTAAGAAGAGAATATTGAAGCACTTCTTTTAGAACCATTTGATGAACTTACAGAATTTGGAATAGAAGCACTTTGAGAATCCATATCAAACAGACACTAATAGCTACTCTGTGTCAATACCCATGTATTTTGGGCTATTATAGGAAAATACTATTTATAGGCACTGAATAAGTCGAATTGAAATGAGGCAGGTGCGATGTTGCTGACTCGCGTTGTACCTCTGCGCTGGTCTAATTTAGTATAGATTCTTGCCGGGCAGTTTTTTTAAAAAAAATTAAAAAACAGCTTCTCCAAAAAAATAGATTTTCTGAAAAGTAAATTCTCTAAAAAAATACTTTTCAAACAGTTTGGTAAAATTGTTCTTATTGTTATCCATTGTATAAATGAGTGCAGAATCTATAAGAAACAATATTTTTAGTTTTTTAGCACGTAATACAAATTATAGGAGTGCTTGTTATAGACGGTATATAGAAGCACTTCTTCTATAACCGTTTGGTTAACTAGTTGCAGAACTTGAAGCAGAAGTACTTTGAGGCTTAACTAGTGCTAGTAATGAAAGTGGGTTAGTCTATAAGCATACATCTAGTAATGAAATTTTACAGGGTTTCGTGAACTATCCGTCAAATTTATACTGGACGTAAGCTTACGGGTCGATCCGCCATCATCACCACCTAGAGCAAGATCTCGAACTCACAACTACACACAAAAAACAACATTCCGAAGAGCTAGCTGCGCAGAAGAGCTCCGCACAAAATCACAGCAACCCAGGGCGAGAATGGAAGGGAAAATGGTGCGTCAGTATGGGAGCTCTCTTGATCTTCTCACCTTCCTCGGAAACCTTGGCCTGCTCACTTGCCATCTTCTGCTCACCTGCCTGCCGCTGCTGCTTCTGCTCCTCCTCTTGTCCTTCGAGCTGCTCTGCCGGTGAAGCCGCCGCCTTCTCCTTGCCAAAGCAGTTGCAGAGTCCTAGAACCATGACGATTTCCTGTGATGATCTCTTTGGATCATCGTCGTCGATGCAAGAAATGTTACAGATTTAGGAACGTATTTGTAGGGAAGCTGCAGCCAGCTTCCAACAGATGGTGAATGAACTATTGCCGCATGCCTTCAGCGCCAAGTTCTCTTCTGAATTATTGTGGCGGGCGGCGTAACCCAGTCAAACTGAAGACTACTAGCCGTTCAGCCAGTAGCGACGTGTTTGGAAGAAAAAGATGGGGAGGAACTTGGTTCTCAAGGAAGATGAAAACGACAAAATGGAAAATGGAATGGACCGCCGAAGTTGGAATGAGGTCACTCTGTTCCAACTATGTCACCTCTGCTTGATTCGATTAGGCCCGTTTGAAATGCAGGATTCATTTCTTTTTCTGCGTTTTTTCCTGTGAAATTGAACTGATTTATGTGAAATTTTTACAAAATTCTAACAGTTATTGGTTCATTCCAACTTTCAAAGCACTCAACTGTGACCATTTAGTAATTTGCCACCTTTACGGATGGTACATGTTTATTTACTATCTTCCCCAATACGTTTTTAAATATAAACTACTTGAGCTGATTTATTTAGATATTTACCACTATTCTATCTTTTAGGTGCCACTTAAGCTACTGAATGGAATAAAATTAAAAAATGACTCTATTGCCCTTGTCGGGGATGAAAATTTACACAGTGCCCCTATCAGTCTGGAATGGAATGGAGGCCGATCGAGGTGGCGACCACGCTGAGGCTGCGAGCCCGCGACGGTGCGAGGGATGGGGGTCGGGGGCAAGGAATGGTAACCAAGGTGATGTCAGGAGCAAGGAGCAGTGTAAGTGGAGAATAGAAAGGTTATTTCGTTACTTGTTTCTATGTCATATAATGAAGTGCTGATTAGTTGGCATTTAAAAAGAATTATAAAATCATATCGGTGTCAAATCTTTAAATGAATCATATTAATGACATGTATTAAATTTACCTAATTTATAAATACATTGAAAAAGATGGCAAATGATCATATGCCATCCATAAAGATGGCAAATCGTTAATTTTTTTCTCAGTTGTACTCTTTACTTTTTAGTTGTTATCATTAAATTTATTTTTCTCGCGACAACAATTTGAAAAAAAGAGAGTACTTATTGGCACCACCTTGTGCACCCAGTGAAACAACACACTGATCCTTCGTACCTAATCATGGTGTTGGGACTGGAAGGATATCGACGACTTGTGTAGTCATCGAAAGCAAGAGGGCGAAAAGTAGCCAGAACGAGGTCCGCCGCCTAAAGGAGATCATTTTGTTTGATGAGATCCCCGACGTTTCTTCCTACTGTTTAATGTACCCAATGATGAACAACATATTTAGCCATTGCAAGGTAGTTATGTTCTTTTATTGTGAAACATCCTATATTTAGGTTTTGAGTCCTCCACTCAACATATATTTACGATTATTTATTCTTTCCGTGGTAGACATGCTTGCAAATTTACCGTTCCCGGAGCTGTCAAGAACGCATTATCTATTCTTGCTAAGATAGACGTCAACATATTGCTCCCGTTGCTATCTGCAACCGAGTACTTGCATGAGTCTGAAATCGTCAGTCTCGACAAATGTGTACGTACATAGCGCAGCTTCCGCAGCTCGTTCACTCTTAGTATTATAGTGAAGAGTAAATCCTTTATTTGTCCTAAAATTTTATCTAATCCCTTTCGTCCACAAAATTTTTCAATTCTCTTATTCGGTCTCATTTTTAATTTTTTTTTCTCTAATTCGCCCTAACTGTGTTTTTATATAACAGTTAGAACAAATTAAAAAATATAAATTAAAAAGAAATTGAAATTTTTTGTGAACAAATAAAAAATTGATAAATTTTCGAGTGAACAAGAAATTCTCTCTATAGTAAAACACGTCCATGCAAGATTTTGGCAGAAAATTCAGACATTAATAAGCAAAGACTTGCACGACCAGAAGCGAATACTTCAAAGCAGCACGGACCAGAAGCCAGAGCATGGAAACAAGAGAACGAGAACAAGCAGATCGAAAGAAACCGTATATCAAACCAAATGATGTTAAAATCATAACAAAGACTCGTGCCGGTAGATAGCTACGACACTGAACTACTTTCTACAAGGCCAAACTTGACGTGGCACACAGAAGCGTGGCCCATTACACCAGCCAACGTGTATCAAATCTACCTCTCATCGATCAAGGCAGGCACCGAGGCCGCCATTTTATTCTGATCCACAATTTCCTCAGAGATCATGCAGCAAGATCTAGTTCTCCATGCGGATGATGCAGCGGATGCCCTCCCCCTTGGCCATCAGGTCGAATGCATGGTTGATCTCCGAGAACGGAACGGTGTGGGTGATGAACTTTTCCAGCTCCAGTTCCTGCGAACATAACGGAGACAAATCATGAATTTCATACTCTAGCTCCAGCATTTAGGTTTCTTGGATCGATTCTAAAACCATGCTCAAAAGGAAACCCTTCTGAAACATATTGCTACATCTACTAACAAAGCCTACGTACTAGCTACGTACATAGTCACAACGGTTAGATTTGGTACGGTTGCTAGTCACGTTTGGCTGGACTAATTAGGTAGCTAGTTCGTAGGTTTCGTTCGTAATTTTAGCATTTCTCTATGTAACCAGGTGAGAAAGGAAAACGACTTTGTATTTTTACCTTCTTCATGTACAGTTCCACCACATTGGGAAGGTCAGTGCGCGGTTTGAAGTTGCCAAAGAAAGTTCCTTTCAGGGTCCTCTCGTTGAGGAAGTTCATCGGGTGAGTCTTGAACTCTGCGTCCTTGTGTGGTACACCCACCAGGACAGCAACACCCCAGCCCTAGATTGAGAAAAGAAGTATTAACACTCCAGCTACAAACTGAATTAATGAAGGAACGGTCGCGACAAAGCACAGGTGTAATGGGCACATACATCATGCACACATTCAAATGCTTGGATCATAGCATTGATGTTGCCGGTGCATTCAACACTGCGGTCAACACCACCATTGGTCATCTCAGCAAGTACCTAGAACATCAGAAAAAGGGATATAAAAATCAAGAGCCATATGCACAGCACAAATTTTGTTTGCCTCAAGTGAAGAAACAAACCTCCTGCACAGGCTTCTTGTGGTCTTTCGGGTTTACAAATTCAGTGCAGCCAAACTTCCTAGCTGAACAGACGAATAGTGAAATGACAGTAAGCTTACTGACTAGTTTAAAAAACTCATTATGATCACGTGATTTAGTTTACCTTCTTCAAATCTGTTGGGGTTCAGGTCGATGCCGATGATCCTTGATGCTCCTGCAATCCTTGCACCCTCCGCAGCCTAATCATGGAAATATACAAGGTGGTCAAATGCCAACAAAAGTTTTGATTTAGGACAAAGAACAAGGCAATTTAACACATACAGCAAGGCCAACAGCTCCGAGACCGAATATAGCCACAGTCGAACCCTTTGGTGGCTTTGCAACATTGATTGATGCACCAAGACCTACAAAATAGAAAATGATAACTTAGCATTTCAAGGCATGCAAATATTCTAGTATGAACATATACTAAATCAACTTACCAGTAGAAATACCACAGCTGAGGATGCACACTTTATCAAGAGGAGCCTCAGGGTTGATTTTTGCAACACAGCCGACATGCATGACAGTGTACTCGCTGAAGGTGGAAGTCCCAACAAAATGGTAAATCGGCTTCCCATTGATTGAAAACCGTGACTTGCCATCACCAATCATCACACCCCGGTCTGTGTTGATCCTGAGAAGATCACACATGTTGCTCTCTGCCGACTTGCAGTGGGCGCACTCCTTGCATTCCCCAGTGAACACAGGAAGAACATGGTCGCCAGGGGCAACGTCAGTCACACCCTCTCCGACACTCTCCACAATGCTGCAAACATAAGTACATTTCAGGTGGGTTAGGTAGGTAAAGAAATGACTCTGGAGTTTGGGAATGTGGCCACCACCACTAATCAAGGTGTTGAGAACTGCTTGTATGTAAATTTTGTTACTGTGCCTAGTCATAATATGTATGCCTGTAAAGTCAATGCACAAAGCGCAGCAGTGATTTGCAGAGGCAGGCATGGTTCACATTGTGAAGAAGAGAAAGAAAATAGGCAATGGGACAGCTGTGGTGTCAGCAGCCACCTCAGAGTCTAAGCAGCGAGAAGCTGAACTCTAAAGCATTTGAGCTTGCATATCAGCAGATGACATGCCTTACCTTCAAAGTTCAAACCACTGAGAAAGCACTATATCGCATTCTACTTTTTGTCTACAGAGTACTTCACTTCATTGGATCTTATCACAATTAACAAAACGACTTGTTTATATTCAAGAAATACTGAAATAAGCAATAAGACAACTAAAGATACCACAAAGCTCCCAACGGCACATCTCGTTGTCAGCTTACAATACAAAGTTAGTAGGAGTAACTTAGTAGTGTTCCTCAAGTCTATCACGGTCTAGAAACACCACGAATAATTAAAACGTGGTTGTGGATATGCCAGTTGGCAGTAAAAGATAAACCACAGGTCTCCAGATTTCACAAGTCGTCTCGCTTCTGCTAACCCAATTAATAATGACCACTAACTTAGAGCACAAGCGAATCCAACTAAAATAATCCAAATTAACAACACAACCATGTGAAGCAGAATCAGGGAAGAGAGTACGTACCCTCCAGCCTCATGACCGAAGATCCGTGGGAACACCGGAGTCTGCCCCTGAGGGAGTCAAAGCCAAGCAAGCAAGGAGCAAGTCAACCGCGAGCAGCTGCATCATACCCACTGATGAGATTAAATTAAGATGGGCGAGTAGATAGATACCTTGGCTTCCCAGAAGTAGACGTCGGTGTGGCAGAGCGAGGTGAAGAGGATCTTGACGCGGACCTCCATGGCCTGCGGCGGCGCCACCTCCACCTCCTCCATCGACAGCGGCTTCCCGGCCTCCCATGCCACCGCGGCTGCACGAATCCAGACAATCAAACAGCGATATCAGCTCACAGGGCCGTGGTGATTCGTCAAGATGCAGAATTTTTATTAGGCAAAAAGATGACGAAATGTGAAGGTTTGCTGAGCATTTGGCCTAGCCTAGGTGTCCCGGAAACAGAGTGAATTAGTCAAAGCCCCTTGCAAGTGGCATCATTCCTAGTAGTTCGCAACGTCACTATGGATAATAAACTGGGCAATATTTTTGGTTAGCAAAAGCAGGGGAGCCTGAGATCTCTGACGAACAGGGTGAGTAACACTGACACTACTGAGTGATGACCTGCTCTTCCAAGCGCTGACGGGCACGTCACCAAGAAGAGGGGTCATCTTTATCAAAAAAAAAAAAAAAGAGGGGTCATCATCAGAACAAAAATTTCTCAGAAAAAAAAGGCCCACGACTGCAGAACTCCTGGCCTTGCAAGATCAGCGGCACTGTTCATCCAGGTGGGGAACAAACCGCCGCAAGGACCCCCGCGAAGAATCCGAGAGAACACCGCGGATCTAAGCATTCCTCGACGCCGCTCGCCCAACCGGAAACGAAAACCGAAGCGGTAAAGGCAGTAGTAGGACGAGAAGGCACAGACCTTTGCACTTGATCACCTTCCCGGCGGTCGCCATCGCTCCCCTCCCCAAATCAACCGAGCGCGCGGCTCCGAGAACCTCACCCTTCACACTCACAACCGATGGGATCAAATCAACCCAACTCAACCCAATCCAAGAACCAAGTCGAATCGAACGTGTGCGGAGCTTGGATGAGGGCCGGCAAGCTATAAATAGCCAGGTGGTGGTGGTGGTGCTTGGGGAAGGGGGAAGGGGAAGAGGAAGAGGAAGATCGGGTGCGGGTTGGTCTCCGCTTCGTGCGCCGAACCAAACCCAGGGGGGGATGGACTGACGGGCGGGCGGCGTGGCAGCGAACCAGGGGGCGGGGGACTCGTGCCTCCACCTGTCCCGCGACTCCGCCGCGGTTTCCGCCCGTTGGTGGGGGCCGGGCGGCGCGGCCGTCGGATGGGTGGCGTCCACGGCTGCGATGGCGCCGAACGCGCGCAAGGTGCCTGTCGGCGCCAGTGCCCGCGGGTTTGGAGTGGTCGACACGGTGGTAAGCTGGGCACGCGCCAGCGCTCAGGTGTGTCCACCCATGGAAGAACAGTCCTAGGAAAACTTTGCAGGATACTACTCCGGTATCAAAATAGGTGTGTTTTTGATTTTTAAATATGTTATATTTGATTATTCATTTTATTAATTAATTTGTGAAAATATTATTTATTTTATTGCAAAATAATTTATTATTTGAAATATTTTAAACTTGACTTGTTTATTTTTTTATTTGTTTAAATTTTTTGAATAAAATGAATGATTAAATACTAACTTAAAAAATAAAAAATGTTATTTATTTTGGAACAGATGAAGTATTATTTAGATCCTGCTGTGTCAGTTATAATAACATTTCTGACTAATACACATCTTT
Organism: Zoysia japonica; assembly: GCA_001602275.1. Taxonomy (NCBI): domain Eukaryota; kingdom Viridiplantae; phylum Streptophyta; class Magnoliopsida; order Poales; family Poaceae; genus Zoysia; species Zoysia japonica. The sequence goes on along the minus strand of BCLF01000024.1, from coordinate 203,297 downwards.
AAAGTCTATGAATAATATTAGAAATTAATAGTGTTAGTATTTTAAAACGGAATATAGTATTTGATGAAATCGATGTTATTGATGCCTACAAAGCATCATTTATGTTTTTTTTAAAAAAACCTCGAATCAAAATGTTAATGAATCCTTAGGCACCCGCCTCAAACATTGTCCACCTTCACTCGTAAACTTCTTAATTTTTTTTACATTATAAGTTGTTCTCACTTTTTGAAATACTTTTTTCTTATTTTAATATATCTTCACGCTATCTCTCTGCTTTTTCGTTTTCAGAACAGCTTTTATTAATTTTCGTGCCTAGCTCCAAAACTTTTTTTTTTAATTTTTGTGTTTAGTTCAAAATGATATAAAACGAGACGCAGAGAGTACATGCTTCTGTCTAATTTTAAAATACTGTCATTGTTAATTCTTAATGTCATACTCGTATTTGATTATTTAAAGTCATTGATGTCCATATTTTAAAATCCAAGAGTGTCGATACCAAGCTATGAAAAAGAAGTGCTTAAATCGGGCTAATTAGTTCCTGTAGCAGATGCTCACGCTTTTCGTCACGGGAAGACACGGGATGGACGGTCAGAGACTCAGAGGGAAGCTCCCTCCACGGTGGGCGGCCACGTGCATGTCCAAGTGGCGTCCGCCGGTTTGTCAAACAGCTGCGCGTGCCCACAAGAACACAGCGGGAGCGGGACGCCGTTGGATGCCTTTTCTCGGTACGCAAATAAAACACGGTAAATTAATTAAACTCGTGCAAAATCCCGTCTTGCCCGGCTGAGATTCGAAGCCGTGGTCGCTCGTGCCACTTCAGAGTTCAAAATCCGTGCATATTTCGCAACGTCCGTTTTATTTACCTGGTGAGTTTGATTAAGGCCCTCTTTGATAGAGCTTTAGTTGCCAAAAACTAACTTTAACTTTGTATTATATAGTTGAGTAGATTTCTAAATAATCTAAAACTATTTTGAAATCGTTGGGTAAACTAATTTTGCTTAGCTTACGGTCAAATGACATTATGAGACTAACACTGATAGCAGTATCATCAGTGTCGGTCACAATGACGCTAGCGAGATCAACACTAGTAACAACAATAACAGTGTCGGTCGGCATGGTATCATCTGACCGACACTGCTATTAGTTACACCAGTGTCATTTACTTGTTGTCATTCGATCGACACTGATTTACATTAATATCAGTGTCGGTTATTATGACGTCATGTAACTGACACTGATATTTTCAACCGTGGTTTCGGTTGTGTTAATGTCATGATCCGACACTTCTCTCACTACCAACAGTGTCAGTCTCAATGATGTCAATTTTGCCTTCATTGTTTACAGGACTCTCATGTCATATATTATGATGTCATGTGGCCAACACTACTTAGATTATGGGTGACGGTTTATGTGACGTCACAAAATCGACACTTTTAATATTTAATTACACATTCATATATTTAATTACACATTCATATATTTGAATAAAAGCCATCTGAATAACACGAATCAAATGCAAATAACACATTAATAAAATATATTGACAGTGACAATGTATTGATAGAGTGAATGTTTAGAGTCACATATGTACACAAGTTCATACACTATAGCAGCTTAATTTACACGTATATATGAATATTCATACTTCACATAGAACTAACAATTAAAATTTCATTTGCTCGGCCAACTTCAGTCTTGTTCGTCAATTCTCTTCTACTCAGCCTCAAAGTTTTGCCGAATTAAATCAGTATTGTTATATTTCCCGCACCAATTAGCAAGTTCTGAATGTGTTGCCACATCACCTAAAAATTCATGATATTGACCTAATGGATGAATGAAATCATGCATCATAAAGCGGATCATCCGAGCTGCAATGTCATTGAGTGTGGCTTTATCCAATTAGCTCAGCAAAAGCACCCTCATGCTCATGTGTCTCAGGAGGTGGAGGGGGTCCATGATAGGCCCCTCAACAGCAGTAGCCTCACCTCATGTCTCTCGGGAGACAGGGGGTCCACGATATGCTCTTCAGCATCAGCACCTTCATTCTTTTGTGTTGAAGAATGCTGAGGAGAAAGTGCTGGAGTAGATCGAGATACTGGTGTCGTTTCAACTGCAGATTGCAAAACAATGTCTCGATGGTGCCAAAGGACGAAATTATTAATGGCATCTCCCAGAGTGTCAATTCCCTCTTCCTCATCAGGATAATCGAGACCAAAATCAAGATACTTGTCATCTACTAACTTGATTAGCTGCACCATGGCACACTATGGTAGAATAGATACAGTATGAAATGTACGACTAGGCATTGCAATGTCTTCTGTAACCTTGATGCTCCTTTTCCTGCCAAGAGTCATATTCAATGAGCAATGAGTATTCTCGATTATATCATCCACTGGGTACTTAGTGGCCGATTCAGGCGCAGACCCATGGCTGCTTGGAGGCAGGTTTTCAGTAGTTAAAGTATTCTCGATGTTGTTGACACTGATTCGAACATCCGGTACAGCAAATGGTTGGACGAACTATGGATTTTTTTATCATCTATGACATTATCAACCCCAATGATCCTTTGTTTTCCAGAGATAACAATGTGCTTCTTCTCATGTTGGGCTCGAGAACATAAAATACTTGTGTGACATGTTGTGGGAGCATCTATGTGTCATCTTTGTGACCTTAATGTGTTATTTAGGGACACAAAGGTAAAGCCCATTCACCTTGTGGATGCTTGACCCATTGGCACTTAAATACAAAGATCTATAAAGTTGTTCCATTAAGTTCCCAAATTTTATCAATATCCATAATATATGTTCTTGTTCCCCTCACTGTCTTCGGCATCTACTCTCACACCACTGTTTTGGTGCTGGATCTTTTCATTGATTTAATTGGTATAAAATATGAACCCATTGATGTCATATGCTTGCCATGATGTAAGTAACATTAAGGGACCACAGCCAATAAACGCATCATTTTTTCATCTTTTGTTGTACCAATCGGGAGGTTTTGGTTCTTCAACCATGACGTGAAACATCTTTTGTGCTATTGTATGATCCAATCCTCTGTGGAATATTCATTTTTTTCATGAAGTTGTTGCAAGTGTTGTTGAATGTATGGCACTGCAATATGTAACTGATGAAGGATGCTATAATGTGCATCTCAGACTTTTACAAAACTCTGATTGTTGAATGTTTTCTTTACTTTTGTTCCTTTCCCTAAGAGCCTCCTCTCGTGCCGTGACACCAGCACACCTATTGGTTTTCCATCTTTCATTTAATTGTTGTAGCACTCAAGAACCTCCTCAGTTGTGTAACCTTCTATCATGGAACCCTCAGAGTGAGCACGATTGCATACGTAGCCCTTCATAATAGACATATAACGCTCATACGGATACATGATGCAGATAAACAAGGCCGAGGACAAAAAATTGATCTGCTATGTGAATCATATAGTGCTCCATCATATCAAAAAAGGATAGTAGGAAGCACATCTCGAGTTGGCACATAGTCTCTCTTATCTATTTACGTGTCTTCTCCAACTTAGCAATGTCAATTACCTTTTTGGATATAGCATTAAAGAAGTGGCACATTCGTATGACAGCTATCTTTATGTATGGTTGTTTAACAACCCTGATTGCAATAGTGAGGAATAGGGTGAGCATGGTATGTCAGTCATGAGTGTTGTACCCACTTATCTTCAGCTCAGACATTGAAATAAGATTTTTTACGTTCGATGAGAAACCTGTGGGGACTCTAACATCACGTAGACACTTGCATATTGATTTTTTTCTCCTAAGTGTGAGGGTAATACATCATGTAGACTCTAACATCACGTAAACCTTATTCCTATTTTTTTCTATGTCCCTACGCTCCTAATAAGGTACCAATCGTGCTTTTGAAAACATCCTTTCAAAAACACCTTTTGCAACATGCATAGTATCTATGGCACGGCCAATCTCAAACTCTTTCCAGTACGATAAATATCGATAAAATATTGATTGTTTTTTAAACAGAACATCTCTTGGACCCTTATCATTTTTCTTCCTTTTTTACTTTCACTGCCTTACGGAAGACGATATGAATATTTTTGACCAATTCAAGCACAAATTTACCATCACAATTGATCGGTGCCAAATCTTTCTCCTGTGTACCATCAAATTGATCCTTCATTGCACAATACTTGTGCTTTTTTGGTATGAATCGTCGGTGCCGCATGTACACCAACTTATATGAGAAAGGAAGGTACATTGATGATGTCGTGTCCAGACATACTACACATCCTGTTTTCTCTTTAACCTATCTAGTTAGTGTCAAGCGTGCAGTATTGTCATTCATGGTAACAAAAATCATGGTATACAGTGCGAAGCTCTCTTGTTTGTAAGCATCTCAAACATGAACCCCATCTTCACATAATTTTTTCATATCCTCCATTAAAGGTTATAAAAAGAAATCTATATCAATGCCAGTTTGTTTATGACCAGAAATAAAGATAGCTAACATAAGATACTTTCTCTTGTGACACAGCCATGAAGGTATGTTGTATAGGCTTAGAATCACCGGCACATGTGACTTTGTCATCTCACCAAAGGGATTCATTCCATTGTCGAGCATCCACCGGGTGCCGAAGCTTCCCGTCCTTTTTGCGGCCATCAGAGGTTGCATGCCAAATCATGAGTTTAGCATCTCTAGAGTTGGAGAATAGTTGCCTCAATCGATCTATTACTGGCAGGTACCACATCACAAATGCTAAAACTTTTCTTTCATCGACCTCTTGGTCATCCAGACCGCTACCAACGCTTTTCTTCATCTTGCTTCCTTTCTTTTCCTTTTTTATTGATCCACAGAATCTAAATTGTCACTTTGATTATTCTTTTTGTACCGACTAGCATTGCACATTTGACATCTCATATCGTTTGTGTACTCTTTGCGGTACAATATGCAGTGGTTCGAACAACATGTATTTTTTGTATGCCTAGTGTCAATGGTGACAACAATTTCTTTGCAAGGTACGTGCTAATAGGAAAATTGTTCGGTTTCGATAATAATTTGGCTAAAAGCTCTAGCAATTCAATGAAGATGGTGTCTGACCACCCATTCTTGGCCTTTAGTGTGAGAAGATCAAACATCATTTGCAATATCGTGCATTCCTTATCACACCTGTTTGATTCAGTGTATAGAAGGTCTTACGAAGCCTTCTGCAAAATCTGAAAGTTATCTAAGCCTCTCGTTTTGTTCTACAGTATTTCTTCGTGCCCAATGTGGCGCAACAGTTGCTCGACATCGAAGCCTTCAAAATCGTGACTTTCATGAACCACATCAGAATCATCGTTATTTTTTTCTTGCCTTTGTTCTGTGTTGTTTCCTTCTGACCTTGCCTCTTCGATGTTGGCTTCACGTCTTACACTCTGTTTGTTGTATCCAATCCCAACTTCTTGTTCTCCACTGCTTGGTGTATTCGCATGTGTCTCTCCATGTTTGGTCCATATTGAGTAGTTCTTAATGAAACCATTTTCCAACAAGTGCTCACGAATTGTTTCCGGCGTGTCAAACATTACAACATTCTTGCACTTCTTACATGGACACCATAATCTATTTGTTTTTAGATGTACATTTTTGATCTTAGCAGCTTCGACAAATGAAGTGACATTTTTGAAATATAGAAATAGATTTTCGCCAGCACCATTGTACATCCAATATCTGTCCTCCATCTTCACAAATCACTACTCTCTCTGTTGTTAAAATGATGTTGCCGTTGACTTCAAATCCCAACTTTGACTATTCGTCTTATTAAAAAAATTAGTTCAAATGTGTAAATTGTTGAATTGTGTTTCAAATACATTCGATGTTAAAGCAAATTATAACAAAATATATGAAATTTATCATAATTTTTTGAATAAGATGAATGTTCAAAGTTGAGGTTTGAAGTCAACAGCGACATCAATTTAAGAACGGAGGGATTAATAGAAAAAGAAATAAAGAGAGAAAAAATTATAATATAGAAGATATAAAACTAGATATACAATTAATTTTTTAACTGTCTCCCCTGCCCCCACCGCACTATAGTGTGGGTCTTATTATATATGTAAAGTAGAGATCTAGCTAAGTAACTATGTAGTAATACTCTTAAACAAATCAATATAAAGCAAAGAGGTCAAGAAAATTAGTTGGGATCTAAAAACTCTCGCCCTAAATCTACGCCTATACACGCTAGGTTTACTTCAAACTCCACTCACGATATCTAGCCCTAAACCTACAGTAAAACCACATCATAAGACAATAAAACTTTCATAGATGATATGGATTTACCTCCTGAAGCAATATCTTTTGATTAAAAATAGAATCAAAACCATCCCCTTGTATTCCAAATTTCTTAGCCGCCGTATAGACACACTGTCCGAAACAAAATCGAACAGAGTGTCCGGACGGGAGGAAGGGGACGAGTATTTATACACGAACTAACAGTGTCGGATATATTGAGATCATCATAAACGACACAATACATACAATAGTAGTGTCGTCTGACCTACGGCACCAAAAACCAATAAACGATACAATACATACAATAGTAGTGTCGTCTGATCTACGGCACCAAAAACTAATACTGCTACAAAATACTAGTTTCGGTTATGTTTGACCTCAGCACGACCGACACTGATATTTTTATTATCAGTGTCAGTTTTTGTTAGATCACGTTTGTCCGACACTATTGTGTTTTTTTCTAGTGTTGGATGTGGATAAAGTAAACAAATACCGACACTAGTATCGTGTTCTTTAGTATCGGTTACATGTGACGTCTTCAGACCGACACTATTGAATAATGCTAGCAATTAGTGTCGTTTTGTAGGATGGTGTCACTTGTGTCTGACGCTGCTACTGTCACAACAGTGTCGGGTCTTAACGTTGAAGGGCCATCGAAACTTATTAGTGTCGGTTATTACGTTGGACCGACATTGTTATAATTTTTAAAGTGACAGTAGCGATGGCCACCTAAGCATGTGCTATCGGGCCCCATACCATGGCCGCCCGAACCTGTGCCGCTGGGCCACGCGCCGCCGAGCCATGTGCCGTGGTCGTTTGAGCCGGTGTCGTGAGGCCACGCACCGTGGCCGCTCGAGCCGGCGCTGACAGGCCGTATGGCACGCGCCACGTGCCGATAGGGCAAAATTGTAAATGGCAATTGCGGGGACCACGAATGAGTCAGATAAGCTACCTTTCTCCGGCTTCAGCTCAACGTGCATTTTTGCAACCGAATTATTGCTGCTTTTTTATGGTAAGCTGATTTTGGATTACCTCTTTGGTAGGGATTATGGATAATCTGCTAGACAATCTGTTGAATAATCCTTACCAAAGAGGGCCTAAGACATGAATATCACAGCACCCATTATTAGGGAACTAATACCTTTTCTAGGGGACTAAACTTTACCTCGGGTCCTCAAAAAAATGTAGGGGAAAAGAAAAAACGGTAGGAAAATCTGTTGATTCCAGTATTAATATCCGCAATATCATTTTAAATAGTTAATACTCTCTCTAGTTTTAAATATTGACACCGTTGATTCTGATGTTATTTTGGTCACTCATCTTATTCAAAAAGAATAATAAACATCAGATATTTTATTATAAATTGCTTTACTATAATATATTTTTTAAAATAAGTTGAATCGTCAAAAAATGACTTAAAAATCATTAGTGTCAATATTTTAAAATTGGATATAGCAATTTATATCCTTCTTCTGCTTTTCCTGTTCAACTGTTCTCCCACCCCCACGAGGCAAGAGGTAGAAACACACTCCCTCCATTCTTCGTCTTATTCAAATAATTTTAATAAATATTATATATTTTGTTATAATTTGATTTACCATTATAGTTATTTGAATCACAACTTAAAATTTTACACATTTAACTAATTTTTTTTTAGTAAGACGTGTAGTCAAAGTTGATATTAGAAGTGAGTAGCGACAAACAATTTAAGAACGGAGAGAGTAACACTGATACAATAATAAGGTTTGGAGAGAGTAACACTGATACACTAACGTTTAATTACTTTGTAAATGGCGTTCACGTTGCCGGTGCACTCTCGTCATCTGGACGAGCACCTGGATATATAGCCAACGTACGCGAAGCGGATGGATGTGATCAGAAACTAGCGTCGTTCCCCCTTTCATGAAGAGAGGATCATCGTCTGTCTATACTGAGACGGAGAGAGACGAACCTCCTGCATTGGCTTGTCGTGGTCCTTGGGGTTCACGAGTCGTGGCTGGCTCGCTGCCTGGAGCACCGAGAGTTGCATTTGTGCAATGCGTCGGGCATGCGTGCAGTGGATATCCACATACGATTCGCTCGTCCATTCTGACGAATCGCTCGTAAATCGATCGTAACCACATATAGTTAAGGTCCATGCATGTGGTCGTCCAAGCAGTCGGGAAAGCCCCATTTGTTTCCTGTCGCTGCTCTCCTCGATCGGAACCCTGTCCTGATCGCCACAAACATTTCGCAGGTCGATCTTGTATTTAGATTGGTTAGCGTACGTCTGGGCTCGATGCCTCCAGTTGATTTCCAGCGCCACGGACTCGTCGTAAGTCAAGATGGAGGAGACGCGTGCATTATTTTTTTGCTTGAGAGATGCGAGACAATCTCAAGCGGGCTGAAACTTACGGTTCGCAATCCAACTAATTTGAGCAGCTGTGCTATTGGCCACCCAGATTAAACGTTCAATCCCGCATGCGTACCCGCGGCCGGGGTAGGTCGAGAGCCCATATACCAGCCTGGGCCTGGGCTGGCACAGACCGCATGCGCTCTCTCACCCGCCGGCCCGGCCCGCTTTGCGATGAACCGGCCCGCCTGCGGTAGATGTTTGTTTCGTGTTGACATTGTTTACGTTATGGACCTTTGGATTGAAGATTAATTATTGGTGCATTGTTTACTTGCGCAAAGTTTAATTTTCATGGAAAATTATGCATTTGTGGAAGAAGTCAAGAATTAGTCAGTGAACATTAGTAAATATTCTATTCTAAAACCTTTACTCAAACATTTGCACAATAAATACTAGTATAAATAAGTTATCGTGGCGGTTCACAAGTTATTGTGGGTCAGGAGTGCATGCCATGCACGTATACGCCTGTCTAGATCCACTAGGGACTAGACAAAACAACCTATTGTTTCCTAAAAAATAAAATAAGTAGCACATGCGATCAGTCATTAACTAAGACCAACCTAAAGTAAACAGCCACTTGCAAAAAGAATTAAGGTAAACAGCCGATAGCTTTCGTCGTCATACACGAAGAAGGCAAGTGGATATTGTTAATTAGATTTTTCTACCTTAGTTACAATGCCTTGCCACTTTATGTTATATATAACTTAAAACTAAACCGGATTATCACAAAATACCACAATTCGATGAATAGCCATTGCTATGTACAATCATCTTACGATACATTGATTTACTCCAGTATGATTAGCATTATTACCTTTAATTCCCAGCGCCATTGATATCCAAACAGCAAAAGTTAAGATTTTATACACAGGCACAGGAAGAAACAGTTCATAATCTAATTATACTACTACTCCCTCCATTCCAAAATATAAGCATTTTTAAGTTTATTCAAAGTCAAACTTCAATCGCTTTGACCATTAATAATATATATTTAATAAATTTTTGTCATATAAAAATTATATTTTTTGAATTCATAATGAAATAAGCTTTTGTAAAAAGTATATTTTTATATTAAAAATTATTTAATTTTCTAAATATTGTAAATAAAAGTTAGAAGAATTTGACTTTATCTAAATCTAAAAAGTACTTACTAAAAACCAAAACGTTCTGTACTTTTTGTGTCAGTCGGTCATATGCATCGTACCTCCATGTACTGACAAATTCAAAAGCAAGATCCAGAGAATATGCCCCCAAATGCAAACCGTCGAGAAGAAATCCAACCAGAACCTAGGACTGTTGCATGTATTGATGATTGTCTCTATCCAAAAATTAACTGGCCTAGTGCGTGCTGAGTACAATTTATCAAAAGAGACCAATGCATTACTAGATGCTGCTTCCTCGATGCATCAGGCATAGCCATTCCTTTTTTTTTTTTTGTCATATCTCCTTGTTGTGTAAAAATTAAAATTGTTAGCTAAGATAATATTACATACCGTAGTGAGAACCAAGGATGGGAGTTGTTGCTTCCACGAAAGCAACAACACAAAGTGTAGACAGATTAAATTGGTACCACAATACCACATTCGCACCTTGTATCACGTCTTTTGTTCCGAATTTTAGTAAATGCTAATGAAAATAATTGTTCCTGATCCATCAAGTATAAAATATTTGATGCTGACGGCTTCTAATGGTCATCTTGATGCAAGTTGGACTACAATATACAGTGTACACAGTAGGTTTGCTTGGAATATGTTGTACGATAGCTCTTGATGACCAGAGTTTTAATTAAAATCCGATCTTAGTCGTCACAGTGCCAATATATTACTTTGACCAACGGATGGAGCTGTGAATAAACTCCTAACTGTATAACTTTCAGATTTTCGGTGACACTGACAGGAAAGAAGTCGGCGACCAATGAAGAGGCATATTATAAGATACAAGAGGCAGCTTGACCATAGCGTGAACAGATCCCGATGATCACAGACAAAATTGCATTATAGTGGAAGCAGTTAGGTTGTCCTTTGTTTATTATCCAGAAAAACCATAGTACGAGGAAGTAAACAGGAAGGCGGTCGTGAGTGGTGACCCTGCTGGGGAAGCGTCTTCGGCTCCGACCCCGCCGCCATACGTCGGGAATGCGTCACATGTTCAGGCTGATATATCGCTGACATCGGATGTGGCGTTTGACATATGCCCAATCTAAACACCTATGGATTCAGGGAATTCCATTCGATCACTATAAAGTTTGGATTTGAAATAAAAGTAGAGCTGTTTTGAAAAATGCAACATACATATACTGGTTTTAGTGCATTTGTCAAACTCTCTTTGTGGTGGGATTTACCCGTCGGCTATGAGTCCTATCCTCATCGCAGTTTTGTTCGTTTTAATTATCGTAGGACGGAAAGATACTTGCATGGATTATAATCTCATTGGGCTACCTTGTACTCGACCCATGCATGAATGTAGACAGGCACCGCGACCACATTCGATTTGGCTTTACTCCGACCTCCTAGCAATTTGGAAGATGGGCAACAGCCAACAGGAGGATTCGCTCTGGGACTAAAATAATTTTGCCTCAAGATCAATGCGGCTGCGATGCGCGACCTGCTCCCGCACGCCCATGTCGTCTCCTCCCGTGCGTCAGGCAAGCATGACTGCATACGATCCATCCCGGAACGTTCTTCCCTGATATTTTTTGTTCGTACACAGTTTTGTCTCCCAGCCACAGGAGCAAGAAAAGTGCATGCAAAGTACTCATTGTTTTTAAATTGTTGTCGATGTTAATTTTTTGAGTTGTATTTGGCCATATATTAATCTTATTTTAAAAGTTTAAAATTATTATATATTTTATTATAATTTATGTTATCACTAAACATATTTGAAACATGAACTATAATTTTAATACAGTGTCAATGTCAATAGAGATGTAGCCACCCGCCGATGTAGTTTTTTTTTATCTGCCAGAGCTCTCAAGGTCTTACCAATATTGATCTGGTAAACTCTGTATGTAAGAACAAATAGCAGATTAGTATTATCTTCGTTTCAAAATATAAGCATTTCTAGATTTGAATAAAGTCAAAATATTTTAACTTTTATCAATAATATCTAGAAAAGTATTTAATTTTTAATATAAAAAATAGTTTGTATGAAAGTTTATTTAATAATGAATCCAAAAAACATAATTTTTATATGATAAAATATTATTATTTATATATTATTAGTGGTTAAAGTGATAAAAGTTTGACTTTGACTAAATATAGAATTAAATGCTTATATTTTAGAATGGAGGGAGTAATAATTAATACTGATTCTCTATTGCGGATTTGAACAAGCAACAATAGTGAAACTCAAAAAAACTTGAATCCGCAACAATTATGTAAATGACAATACATAGACTTTGACCAGGAGATCAGTGGGCCAGATTAATTCGAGGCCTTGAGCGAGTACATTTGACATGGATGAGGCGTTGCTTACGTCGACCCTGATCGACCACACTCTCTAGTGAAGCTTCTTCGAAGCAACAAATGCTGCATTGTGTTATTAGTTTAATCATATTGTGGGCTCACCATCGATCTTACATTATCATGCTGTTTCTGTATAGGAATAAGATATAGACTACTTGCCAGATGGGGCATCCAAAAACAGTGCCAGACAACCAATAAAGCTTCTTTGAGCTTTCACACTTTGGTGCAATACTTTCCTAATGAATTGGGAAATGAAGAAGAAAACAGAAAAAAGTAACTGGCATTCATATCATGACGCCACATGATACAATGATGAGTTATGGTTCTAAAATGGGCGTCGGGTTATATATATGCCATTATAATTTTACAAGTTTAAAAATATACCACTGCCGTGTTAATGATAGGGGGGCTATCTATTTCAATGACATGTGGGCCACAATGTCATTTCTCAAATTTTGCAAATTTATAATGGTATGTCAAATTAATCCCTCTACCAAAGTCATGTCCCACCGCAAGGGAAAAGAGACACCACGGATTAGATATTGTTTGTCCATGGCAAGGGTTATCTTTTGGAAAACGAAAAACATACAATTTGGGCTGTTTTAAAAACCGTCGATGATGACCCATGGCTAGCAAAACTGGATTACACCTCTTTGCATTTGCAAATATACTTTGATTTTGGATTTCTTCAACCAACATTGTTTGTCCATGTCAAGGGTCATCTTTTGGAAAATGAAAAACATACAATTTGGGCTGTTTTAAAACCTGTCGATGATGACCCATGGCTAGCGAAACTGGAGTACATGTCTTTGCATTTGCAAATACTTTGATTTTCTATTTCGTCAACCAACATTTTTTTATCCATGAAAGGGTCATCTTTTGGAAAACGAAAAACATATAATTTGGGTTTGTTGACACACAAAATTTTCATTCCGAGAAGATTGGAAATTCATGTTTGATAGGCCGAATATAGTAGGAGATGTCTAAATTTCGGCCGGTAATAGTTATTTCGCAAGAATTATTTTCAACATGTTTTTTGGGACGTGAAAGATATTTTTGAAGAGTTTGACTAAATTCTACTAAAAAAAGGAAAGAAGTGCTTAAATAGACATGAAGATGAAGCCAAATCTATGACTCGAAGGTTTCAAAACGTAGCCCTCGCCGAGACGATCAAAAAGGGTATATGGATCATCTAAATCAGAGCCCGGATGAGTAAATCATGGCCTAAAAAAATAGACCGGAGACTCTGGCAGACCCGTCTCTGGAATCGCATTTTTGAACACCCGGAGTGTCCGGTGAGGTACCAGAGTGTCCGGTGCCGGAGTGTCTGGCCAAGGGCCAGAGACTCCGGCCAACCCCCTTCTAGAACCGCATTTTTGACCCTTGAAGGGTCCGATAATGGGCCAGAATGTCCGATGCCGGAGTGTCCGGCCTAGGGCCGGAGTATCTGGCACCCAAGTCTGTTTTTGTCAGTTTTTACACCAAATCAAAGCTAATTTGTTTTCTAATCAAGGGGATTCGTGGCTGAATGGGGTAAGACCACCCCACCTCTATATAAAGAGGCCTAAAGCCGATTGAGGGGGTATCCCAATCGAACCTATCATTTGCCTTTACATTTTTGTCTCTTCAAACCCTAATCCCCTCACTCGACCCCCGTTTTGATGTTCTTCCTTCGTCTCGGTGATGACCGAAGGCGATCCAGCTGGCCTGACCGAGCCCGTATCAACCCTAAGACGATCCTCCTCCGACGGGGTCTCTCGCGAGACGGAGTTGTCTAGGTGCTGTCCAAACCCGGTGTTGAAGAAGCGTCGGCGTTTCCGCACACGGACATGCGAGCAGTGTGTTGTCCCTTACCCGATTTCGGCGTCAACACACTTTTTGGCGACTCCGTTGGGGACGAGTGATTCCGGTTGCACAAACCAAATCGTCGTTTCCACCATGACCTCCGAGATCTCAACGACAAACATCGTCATGCCATCCTTGAAGGAGTTGCCCGAGGAGGCGTGGAAGGCGTTTCTAGAACGCCGAAAGGCCGCCGAGGAGGCGCGAGAAGAGCGAGAGCTGCAAGAGTACCTGGCGTGCTTCAAGAAGGACCGCCAAGGCGCGATCTCCCATGTGAAGGAACTTGTTCTCCCGACCGTCGTCGATGACGCAGCCATGGGTGCTGCCAATGTGAGCACATCTTCGCACCCTCCCATTACTTTTGAAGACCTTTCGTATTACTTTGCCGATCTAAAAAAGGTCTTGACTAATGATATGCAATACATGATCCAAGAAAACATGTCTAAGTTTAAAAATGTTAGTATTGCATCATCTTCTCATATTGCGCATGTCAGTCCTCCTACTAGTACATCGGCGCCCACTACTTCTAGTGTAGAACAAACCCCGTATGGCATGCCGTTGAACTCGTTTAGTGGAAAAACTCCATCTCATGTGCAAACTAACGCTTTGATCGTGTCCCCTGCTAGCTAGAGCCAATCACTAGCATCTCCAATCCGACCACGAGCCGATTGAATGAATTGGCTAATTTTGTTCCTCTTTACTGTACCGTCGCATATAGCACACCATCTGTCCCACCAAGCGGTACGGGTATCTCTCATGGCCCCATTCCTAATGAATTGTTTAGCACCATGAAAATGAGCACACATCTCTCGCCACTGGGCACATCCACTAGGCCACCCATAGCAAACATAGAGGAGTGTATAGCTTGCATTAAAGAGGACTTAAACAAACAATTTCCTGAGACGCTAGGGGTAGGCCTCAAGGGAAGAGACCGAATTTATCAAAAACCTTACCCCAAGTATTTTGATTCGGTCTCATATCCCGTTGGATGACGTGTTCTCGACTTCGTCAAATTTAATGGCGAAGATAGCAAAATCACTTGGGAACACGTTAGCCAATATATAGCACAACTAGGAGAAGCGGGTTCTAGTGAGGCATTGAAGGTACGATTGTTTTCTTTATCATTAACTGAAACCACTTTTTCATTGTTTTCATCATTGTCCCCGAGTTCCATCTATACGTGAGAGTCTTTAGAGCATAAATTTCACGACCACTTTTACTCCGGGGACAACGAATTGAAGTTGTCACATTTGACATCGGTTAGGTAAGAAAAAGATGAACCCGTTGTTGATTATCTTCGGTTGTCTAGAGATATTAAGAACCGATGTTTTAATTTAACAATTTCTGAAAAAGATCTAGCCGACCTTGCTTTTAATGGTTTACAGTCGCACCTTAGAGCGAAGTTGGAGGGGCACGACTTTCTTACACTTACTCACCTCCAACAAAGGGCTTTGGCTCAAAAAAGCCGAAGCAAAGAAATAAAGCATGATTACAAGACCCGCCACAGCGTGCACGAGTCGGATAGCTCCAATGATGATTTCAATAATATTTTGGCTGTCGAGTTCGTTTGGCCATCTAAGACCAAATCATTTGCTTGTGATTCGCTTAAACCGGTTCATAAGAATCGGAAAGAAGATATGAAATACACTTTTGATGTAGCTAAATGCGAGAAAATATTTGATGAGTTATACAAAGGCGGATACATTAAGATGGCATGCACTTTGCCTCCGGCGGAGGAGATTAAGCGTAGGGCATATTGTAAATGGCATAACTTTTATTCTCATGCTACTAATAATTGCAATGTTTTCCGTCGATAGGTCCAACCAGTCCTTAATTGTCACACCCCGTTTTCAGAATGCACTGTGATACACATATCAGTCCCTGGATCAGTAGCTGATACGCACAAATACAACAAAATGTACATCGAAAGCATACTTCGAAAAGAAAATAGATACCTGAGACAGAACTTTTAGCGGCAACAAGGCAAAGATCTCTATGATCCAACAACGATTGACCAGCCAAAAGTGAAGTAAGTAGCGAAACACGGCCCAAATCCACAAGCAGACTTGGGAAGCAAAATGAAAACCCAGTACATCGTCACCTACGCGGTCCTCTCTGTCTAAAACCACAAATGCAAATGGGTGAGTACATAAGGTACTCAGCAAGCTCTAACACTAGGCAAGGGTATATGTTTAGATGCACATTTGGTTGTAGCAAAGATGAAGCTACGGGGTTCGATTTTTGCGATAAGCCAGTTTTTATGCAAGGTTCACTATAGAAGATTTTTAAAGGGGAGTGAAAATATTTGTTGTCTATATTTTAGTAGGTTGGACCTGGCGGAGCATAAACCATTCCCGCCAGTTCTCAAATTTTAACTGAAAGGGCCTCCACTATCCCATTCAGACACTTTCCAAAACACGGGCAACTACACCCACTCACACGCCATGGATTTCATAGAAAAACTAATCGTAGGGTGCCCGAACAATAGCATGCCAATACCGTGACAACGGCCTATCCGGAAGGATTTTTAACTCTGCAGAGGTTGTACACTGTACCCACGGGTTATGCTACTCCTGATCAACAGAGTTGCATAACGTCTACCCCACAACTATATAGGTTTCCACAGATTCCATCCATGATAAATACAGGGGCTATCCCTCGGGGTTTTCCAGGCCACCGATGACGCGACGGTACATTCTCGGAGCCGGATCGTGAAGATTTACCACAATCACGTCTTTTTCTGGTCCCCTACGACGCCGGATATTACCAAACCAGGGGCTATATCCGTGGGCTTACGGTCCCATGACGCGGGCAATTACATGGTCAAAAGCCAGACAGCGAGTCATCTCACGCCCTTCTCCTGTTGTCTTGTGTCCTACCGACCTCCTAATGGCTCAATGTGGAATACCTATATAGCGGGGATAGGTCCTGCCCAGATCAGGTTCTGTGGTTGCACCAAAATTACTAAGTCGAGGACTAACGAACCGGTCCTTATATGACAGGGGTGGCGGTCTCATCCACGACAGGTGGACCACACCGAAGACTACACACCTATCACCAACACCTCAATTGAGCCCCACCCCACGACCAGAATCAACCCTCTTCACCTAGCACCAGTTGCACTAATCCCACCCCATTTTATTTTACGCACACCACCAAACACAATTTAACTCATTTTGTAAATAAATGGTGCATGGTGTGGCGGTGCGAGGCACCACAATTGGGGTCCTAAGCATTCTAATAACAAGGCAACTTTCTGTTCATTAAAGTATTTTAACGATGGTGTCCTATGGTTAACAAGGAGCGTGTCGTCAACGGGTATTCAAGGTATTTAATATTAATGTTTACTAACTGACATTAATATCAGTAAAACAATCAATCAAGGTAGGATTATAACTAACACAATGTTTTAAATCAAAATATTATGCATAGCAGAAAAGATAGGCACTATAGGAGCATTAGCAAAATATAGGATCAATATGATTAAGGGGTTAGAGCTTGCCTGCAAACTCCTAATCTTCGGAGCTTGAGGTCGGAGGCTTCTTCATCAAGATTCTAGTCTTGTATTTCTGGCTTCACGTCCAAATCCTCGTGCTTCTCTTCACACGCTGACCTTCTGGCTCCTGTTGAAGCTTGACACTTCCTTACACTCAGTGTTATCTACGCGAAAGAAAACACCAAATAAAACTACCGAAAAAGAAACAAGGCTCGAGAAGAAGCAATAAAATCCAAAGAACTCTGAATAAGAACCAAATAAAATCCAAAAGAAAGCAGATGACAAAGATCTTGTATGAGTTGGCGACTATTGCATTCTAATTTATTTTAAACACTTTTATTTATGACTGAGATGATTACGTGGGTGCACTATGAGTACTGGATCATCGTTAGGGCTTTCCTAATGTTGCCATATACCAGTATGCTATGTGACATTGCACGACCAATGTGGCGTGCACGTCCCGTGTGTGAGTGTACCTACATGTACATGGGTACAAGTACATGATAAGTACGTGATTATGATTATGTTTGTCTGTGGCACTAGTGCATGTATATACAGGCGAGATGCATGTATATAGGTGGCAGCAACTTGGGTTAATAGGTACACAGTATGCTATTATTTGTTGCTTAACTTCTATATGCAAGTGGTTCCTATTGTTTCGCAATTAACTACCATATTTTATCCCTATAGTTAAACTAGTGAGGTTGACTGGTGGCACTTGCACTATTGTAGTATAATATACATGAAAATCTATTGTGATTAGAGATTAATTATTTTACTTCCATAACTAAACTATTCTAATTAGTTGAGAATACCCTATTAATGCATGCTAACATGAAGTGTAATGCATATGCGGCTAATTAATATTTACTTAAATATATGATTCTACTTTAAACTGTAGTACTTAAAACTAACATGGATATGCGCACTTATGCATGGTAATGATGCTATAGAATCATGCTGATAACGTGGAATGCACACCTATCTAATATGAGCTATGCTAAAGAATAGGTCGCAATAAAAGGCACGCATTAAAACCAACTCCAATAAAACTTACTATTAAAACAAACCAGCAAGATCGGATGTTGGCTGAGGTTTGAATGACTTGATTTGGTGGAGCTCGAGACAACGGTTCCAACGGTGTCAAAATCACTGAAAACGGAGTTGAGTGTGGCGGTGGTGAGACGAACAAGGTGTTCACGATGGAAAACAGGAAATCCCCCCCCTGTGGACACACTACCCAACATGTGTCCACAGCTGTTGGGTGTGTGTGTGCAGGCGTGAAACAGGGGACAAACTTCATGATGATGTTGCCAGCTGGTCTGTGACTGAAAACTGGCAAAGGCTGCGTGGACACATGGCTCGGCCTGTGTCCATGGCCTCTGGACACCTGCGTGTCCAAAATCGAGAAAAATCGTGTGGACACGTGGTTTGGCCTGTGTCCACGGCCCCTGGACACACGGGTGTCTAGAATCGGGGATTTCTCCGTGAACACAGAGTTCTGTGATGTGTTCGTGGACACGTGGACACGTGGGAGTGAAAGTTCGGGGTTTTGTGGAAGTTCGGGGATTCGTGGACATGTCAGAGTGAAAGTTCAGGGTTTTGTGGAAGTTCGGGGATTCGTGGACACGTGAACTATGATGTGTCCGTGGACACGTGAACTATGATGTGTCCGTGGACACGTGGACATGCGGACTGTGACCGCGTCCGTGGACACGTGGACTGTGACCATGTTCGTGGACACTTGAGTCGTGACCGTGTCCATGGACACGTGGACACGTGAATGGTGACGTGTCCGTGGACACAGGGATCGTGGCCGTGTCCGTGGACACGTGGGCACATGGACTGTGACCGCATCCGTAGACATGTGGACACGTGGACTGTGACCGCATCCGTAGACACGTGAAAACTGTGACGTGTCTGTGGACACGTGGACACGGGAAAGCTGTGACATGTCTGTGGACACGGGAAAGCTGTGACGTGTCCGTGGACACGTGGACACGGGAAAACTGTGACGTGTCTGTGGACACGTGAAATCATGACGTGTTCGTGGACACGTGAAATTGTGACGTGTCCGTGGACACACGGACACGTGGTCTGTGACCGTGTCTGTGGACACGTGGACATGTGGGCCGTGATCGTGTCTGTGGACACGTGGACTCGGGGGCTGTGATCGTGTCCGTGGACACGTGGGCTGTGACTGCGTCCGTGGACACGTGGCCGTGACCGTGTCCGTCTCTGGGGATACGGGGCCGTGACCGTGACCCAGGTTCGTGGTCTCATAACCGTGACTGTGTCCGGGACTTAGGACACGTGCTAACGGGTCAGGCGGTTACCGTGTCCAGGACACGTGCTGACTACCATGTCCAATCCTCAGGGATGCGTGAAAGGTCTGGACTGGGTTCTACAAAAATAAGGGTGTCTTTTGTAAAGGCATTGGGCTAGAACTTCCTATGAAGGAACCTGGAGGGGCTTTCTGCAAAATAGTTTTTACTATCAGCTATTCAGCTCATGTCTGATTTCTCAGCAGAGGAGGAGCTGGTGACCGGTCCAGTGGGCCTCGGCGACGTCTAGGCTGCAAGCTGGCCGGAGAAGCTGGGCTTCGGCGGAGGAGGGGTAGGACGGCGTGGCGAAGCTCCCCACAGTCTCAGGTGTGCCGGGGATGGACCAGAGAGCGCGGGCGACGGCGAGCTTACAGCGCCTGGCGGCGGCGCACGGCGTCGACTTGCAGCACAGGTGGAGGCGGCTCGGGTCCCTGCAGAAGAACACATGGGAGGCGCGCTGGAGGTCCTCATGGCCTTGGAGGACCCGGAGATGCACTGTGTCGTGCCGTCGACAGGTAGAGGGCGGCGCAAGTTGGCGACGGACGGAAGCGGCACAGCTCCGGTCGGTTTCCGGCCGGGCATGGCAGACCAATCGAGTGAGCAGCTAGGGGCGGAGGTGCCTGAGTGGTCCGAAGCCAAGGGAGCTCGCCGGAGAGCAGAAATTGCGGCGGCGGTCGGTGAGCAGGGGTGCCCGTAATGGAGGAGAAGAGGTCGATTGGGCCCGATTCTGGGTGGAGGAGCTGCGGTGAGGGGTGGCGAATCTGTACACGGGCACGACGCGGCCAGAGAGGCGTGGCAGCGCCCTGGCAATGGAGGGGGGGGGGGGGGGGGGC
>BCLF01000024.1:110720-177329 GCA_001602275.1 Zoysia japonica | reverse complement strand
TGTGTGCTGTCGCACTTGCCTGATAAAAAAAGACAGGAAGGAAGGATCGAGGAAGCATGCATAAAATACTGACGCAGGAACAAAGGGCGGCTTAGCGCATAATACGGCTGGGGCAGCTTGAACGCCGTTGTCGCAGGTTTGTTTTATATCCAGCCGCCGTTGGTCAGCCGTAGATCACGTTGGCGTTGGTAGCTCTCGCCAGTCGCCAGGCACCTGAGCCGCGGTTCCAATTCAGAGATGGACTGGTCAAAATTCTTGAATCAAATCAATTCCTGTAGACCAGGAGACAAAACATACAAAATAGAGAAAAAAATCATAGCCGAGGTCTATAAAAGATTCTCCTCCTTCCCCAGCTGCTCCAATCATTCACTGCTGGAGCTCCAGTGCAATTAGAGCTAGACCAGAACACCATCTCCTACTGCCACACACCAATGTATCCAGCCTTATTACCATCACCTCCGATGGCGACAACTGACGGTGATGATCAGTTCCGACGACAGCTCGACGCGCTCATCAACTTCCTGGACTCGGAAGATAGTTCGGACTCGTTCTCGTCCCACTCTTACGCCAACTCTTCTGAGGCAGCAATGGAGTTAGAGAGCATAGGTCACGAGACTCACGACATAGTGCAACCGTGTGAAGAAGCTTCCTCGACCATTGAGAACAAGACGAAGCCTCCCCAGCCCTTCATCGGGGTGCGTACGCGGCCGTGGGGCAAGTTCGCCGCCGAGATCCGCGACTCCACGCGCAAGGGTGCCCGCGTGTGGCTCGGCACCTTCGACACGCCGGAAGCCGCGGCGCTCGCCTACGACCAGGCCGCCTTCTCTGCGCGTGGCGCCTCCGCCGTGCTCAACTTCCCCGTGGAGTGCGTGCAGGAGTCGCTTCGGCCGCTTGCGCTGTCCGATGCAACCGGAGGTTCCCCTGTCCTCGCTCTGAAGCGCCGCCACTCCAAGCGGACGCGCAGGAGCAAGCTCTCGCCCAACAGCATTAATGTCCTCAAGCCGCAGCGGCGGCGACCGCGCCAATGCTCTGGAGGGAAGGGGAACAGCACGGCCGTGGTGGTTGCGCAGCAGCTGGAGACGCCGGCCTGTCCGTTTGGGGCCGTCGAGCTCGACGACCTTGGTGCCAATTATTTAGACGAGCTGCTCCGGCTATCCTCGGGGTTGGAGTTTTAATTAACACGTTACGCTGCTGTCATTATGATCGAGCCATTGATTCAAGTGGAGTTTGTGGCCGCAACCCGCAAGTCATGTCCCTTTCAGTCATATGTGCCCATCCGCCCACCCAAGCTATTTTCACATTTTGAACCTCTTCTCTCTATTGTTGTTGGCGTTTCTGAAATTTCTTTTGACAAGAAAACTACAATTAAAATTCATTTTGTGGAACACGGTATAAACAATGAAAACTTAACCCATGGGTGAATGTTCGCCCACATGCTCCACCTCTGAACATTTACAAGAGACCGGATAATGACATTGTTCGGATTAATGTAAAAGAGAAGACCGTGATATTGACCGCAATGTCGTGAACGAATAATAAACTATAAAAAATGTTACGTCAATGGATTCAGGCACTCACATTCAGTGAAAAAGGTTATTGTTGAATGATTGTAGGTGACATAATTTTCTTTACAGTTTATTCTTATATGTATTAACCTTTAGACTCTACCAAGACATTGGTGTACGTACGGAGCGAAATTTAAAGGAGCATTGGTGCTTATAAGAAAAACAATCCACCATCATAGTACTGTTCAGTACTTTCCCAAATTAACATATTAAAATCTTTATTAAAATATTGCAAATTAATATTTTGCAGAACACCCGCACAGACACGTGATATGATAAATAAAGTAGATTCTGTAGTCGTTAAGAGATTTTTGTACTCATGGCAAGTTCTTCATTTGTAGTATTGTTTTGCCAGCATACCTACCTAACATGATAAGCTTTTTCTTTATTTTGAATCTTTTTTATTACCTTCAGTAGTTAGTTGTCTACTAGTAGCAGAAGCTATTAATGGCTTTTGAGCTTGTTTTAACCGAAATAGTGGAAGAAAATAACTGATGGTACTGTGATCTTAAACTAAACAAGAAGGGGCAACTTCCCTACTTATCCTATTTTATAGACTAACCACCAATTTGATCCTAATTTTTTTAAATTTACTTATTTAACCAGTTTCCCAAAAATGAAGCATTCAAGATTGTGTAGATTACATTAGCATTAATTTTCTAAATGAACGCTCAAAACGACGGTCAAATAAAATAAGCTTGGTCAATTCAATAATTGGGCTTCCATTTTGGGTCAACAGATCAATTGTCCCAAGCAAGGAAGAAACATTTAAGATAACACATAAGCAATTTTCTGAAAACAAAATGTCATAACTAGTCTAAAGCCATTCTGGCAGAAATATCAAGGTTGTGGTGAGGCTGGGGACTTGGGGTTTGTATCGAGAACAGATCGACCTCAATCTATACACGATATATTTGTAGTCATACATAAGTTTCTGGTCTTGGTCGGAATGCAAATATCAGGTCAACCTAGTCATCAAGGCCTACCCTACTCCGATGGAGCTGAGGGTGATATTATAATACGATAATCCAATGGCATGAACCTAGACACATTCTGCAACCACATGGCCGGGCAGACCAAAGAGGGTGGCATGTTACCTCAATCCGAATATGCTGCTCGCACCATTTTTATTTCATAACGTTCAGACAGCACATCTAATAAATAAGCTAATAAAGTATAATTGCTTTTGCAAACTTATATGCAAACGCATTCGTGATGCATACTAAACACTCAATTAGTAATGGGCGCAACCAAAATTGCTGATGGGAAAAGCGACCAGAAGGCGGGCGGGAGGAAAGCTCCTAACCACCGCAGCTGGTTTCCTGGAAAGGAAATAAAAATCCTCGATGTATTGGATTAGTACAGCAATGAATAAATCAGTGTTTTCATTTTTAATAAATTTATATAATAAGTGTGAATGGGACACAGTACATGTCCATATCAGAATTAGACACTCGATGCACGAACCTTCCTCTATCTTTCCTGTAGTCAACCTGGTACCCACTTAGCTACCAAGAGCAGTCTGTGAATACCTCTCAGCAAATCATGACAAGTGCGATGTTGTAGAACTAAAACATATAGAGCATATATATTCCTTATTTGCCATAAAAAAATTTTGTATCTTTTTTCTCTTTTTAAATTTGCGATTATCATCATATGGTAAGGGGTTTTTTTGTCGAAAAAGACCAAAATGCCCCTCAAAGTGAGGGAAGTAAAATTTGATATTCTCTTAAACATGTACGTGACTACAGCGAACATAACAAAAGATTTGTTATAAAATTCCAGCATGATACTCTCCCATCTATTTTATTTGGGCGTTTTTACCAAATGATTTTTTCTACAATTCCTGGGCGTATTCCTGTTGCTCACGTCTTCAAATCCGTCGCTGTATAGGGAACATTTGAAGTGCTTGGGAGACAAACCAAAATGATCTGTTTGGAATTAATATTCTTGTATCAAAACAAAAAAAATACAACCCTTATCTACATTTTTTTATGTGTACATTACAAAGTATTCAGATGCAAAAAAAAGGCAATCGGGTGATGCAATAAAGATTTTCGCTATCCTCAAACCTGTTTCACAAATAATACGAAAGCTAGAAGTATGCCAAAAAATAGTCATTGTGAAATAATCGCATGATCTGTTGCGAGCTCTATGTCAGAACACAGCAACCCTCGATTCTTAAACCACTGAGAGTAGAGAGGTGATGCAGCAACCTCCCCTGATGCAGAGGCACCTTGCTGGACATTACGGTAACTTCAGTTGTTGCAGCAGACGAAGCGCAAGTTTGTTTCTCCTCACCCCATGTTGTTAGCACATTATCACTCCTCATAATCTCTCAGATCTTAGCTTTAGGTGGGCATGGTTGATGCTTCAAATAGGGGCAATCATACAGTGACAATCGGTCAGGTTGGGGCCCATCAATTCCTTCACACCATTCTCTTCATCGGAATACATTGTGTTCCACTCTTCCAGGTGTTCCATACATCTTAGTTCAAATTCCAATAGCAGAGGAAAGGCTCTCGCACCTCCATAGCATGGTTGATGCTTCAAATAGGGGCAATCATACAGTGACAATCGGTGCAAGGCTTAGGGGGAGATTGTTAAGTCTTGTATGCATGGTTGTTCTGTTATTTTGCATGTAGCTAGTAGCCTGAGGCACGCTTCGTTCATATGGCAAAGCCAAGTCATTAGGAGGTAATTTAGTCAATAGTTAGTTGTGCATGAAGATCTCCCGTCGGAATCAAGGCCCATGACTGGGATCGTGCTTGCAAGCACGGTTACATGTAGGAGGTGTGGTGTGAGTGGCTGAGTGAGTTGGCCGGCCTTTTCTTTCGCTGCATGTACTTGTGCCTATAAATAAAATGAAAACCGACGAGAGCTGTGTCACAAAAATATTGCTTCCGGTGCTGTGTTTTTGTGTGCGTGTCCACTAAAGAGAAGAAAAACAAGTGTGTGTTCGTGTTTGTGATAAACACTGATGAGGATATCTCGACCATACATGCTTCCTCGGATGCTAAACATTCCTGAACAGCAAGATATCCTTGTTCCTTCTTCTAACTGTTGTTGCATGACTGATGCTTCTTATCTCCAAGACAATGGGGCAGGATTTGGAATTTCTATTAGTAACTCTAATGAGCAAGACACTTGGTCAATTCAAATTCTAGCTAAATTTAATGTTGCAGGCTCTATAATTCATGCAGAAGCTCTAAGCTTGAATCTAGGAATGATCATTGCAACAGAATTGCAATTGAAGTTCTGCAGTTTCCTCTCAGATTGCTTGCCTTTGGTGTCCTGCATTCAGAACTCAAAAGACAACTTTCCTGATTGGAGAATTATCATGCAGTTAACGACATGAAAGAGCTTCTGAACAAAAACCAAGGAACAATTCAGTTCATTACAAGAGCAGAAAATCATATAGCTGACACTCTAGCTAGAAATGCTTTTAGCTTTGAAATCACCAATGTTGCTTTCAGATGTACAAATTACAAACTTAATGATGGTTGCCCTGTTAAGGAAGTTCTGCAAAAATGTAACTTGCCCTCCTGGGCAACTTTATGCACTGTGGTTTGTATATGAATGAAATAAGCCCTTTAGGGTGTCTTGCCTTCAAAAAAAAAAAAGAATACAAATCAAGGACCAATTACACGAAGTAGAGCCAAACTACAAGACTAGGTGAATGCATTCCTAGCTGATGTTGATGTTAATAAGGATGTTATACTACCTAAGTGTGCTACATTGACATTAATTAAGTATACCGATTAAACAATTGGGAAGTACTTCTGTTTAGCTCTATGAAGTAGGAGACAGAACTCATGAACAAATTTGGCCTTACACTTTTCAACAGTTGGGTCTGCATTGTTAAAAACTCAATCATTCCTTGTTGTCCAGATGCTCCAAGTCATTAAGACAATGATTTCCATATAGAAGGTCAAGGAGAGACGTACTTTAATATCTTCGAAAGTCTGATTAATGTACATTATATGTGAAATTGTAATTCCTGCTTAGCAAAATTGCAACATAGGAAGAGATGCTCCAAAGTTTCTTCATGCTGCCAAATACACATTTCACAGACATAGGAATCCAAATGCATGGTGGTTCTTCTTAGCATGTTTCTTGTGTTTACTCTATCTTACAAAATGAGCTAAAAAAACTTTATGTTTAAGTTGGCATGAAGATTTCCAAAGCCATGTATAAATTGGATGAAGCGGAAGATGTCCAATTAATTGCTTGTAAGCTTTGACAGAAAAATAGTTAGCTGAGCCCCAGATATAACTCCAACTATCGTGCTCTTCAGTTTGAACATTGCCATCCATCCAATGTTGAATTTCCTGACATTGGTTACCAAGCTTCCTGAGATAGAGGTAGATAAAAAATCTCATGAATATTGTGAGTACTCAGAAAGCTATGAAATCTCAGGTAGATAAAAAAAGCTCATGAATATTTTGAGTACTCAGAAAGATATGAACTGACACTCTTTGCTTTCGAGAAAAAAGAGAAAAGCTCAAGACAGTGCTGAGCTTTTATTTGGCCATTCCAAAGATCCTCCCAGAAAACAATTCTTTTTCCATCCAAGAGATGAGCTTGAGCCATTCCTTTAAACTTATCTAGCAGCTTAAGAGTATCTTTCCACAAAAAAAGAGCCTTGCTTTCTGGAACAATGAAGTTTTCCATTTATGTCATATTTCTCCCAGATTAAATGAACCTATGGTAGATCTTCCCTAGAAAAAAACTTTTGAGATTTTTCATAAGCAGAGCATCATTTAGGGTTCTTAGATTGATTACTCCAAGCCCTCCATTTTTCTGTCTAGTAACAGCCTGCCATGCTCCTTGAGATGGTTTTTTTGCATTCAAATCTGATCCTCTCCGAAGACATTGCTTTTTATACTTATCACATTGCTCAATAACCTTAGCTGGATGTTTAAGTGTGCACAGATAGAAAGTTGGCAAGACAGAGAGAACTGAGTTTACCATTTGTAATTTACCTCTTTGAAAGATAAAATTGAAGCAGCTTACTAATCTTCTTTCTGTCTTTTTAAAGGCAGACAATTTCCACATTAGGTTTATATATGCCAAGAGACAACCCCAGATAAGTAAATGCAAAACTGCCAACTTGACAATTAAAGGTCCTTGAGAGATGATCAAATTTCCCCTGAGAAATATTTATAGGTAACATAACAGATTTTGCATAGTTCACTCTTAGGCCTGTTGAATCTGCATATTTAGAAGAGCCTTTAGTATAAAAAGCTGTCTAGGACAAGCTTCCATGATCAAGAGAGTACCATCAGCATATTGAATTATTGGGAAGTTTGAAGTACAGGAAATTGGAGTAGGAAGATTCAATAAATCCAAACACTTAGAAAGAGAGGAGTGATTCCAACAATATCGACCTTGTGTGAGCGCTCAACTCACGCCACACAGACAGTCTTGAATGGAAAGGCTATAATGCCTTCTGGATGTGAGCAAGCTTCTTTTTGCCCTATTCAATTCATACCACCTCTTTAATTCAGGACAGTCCATTATGTTCATGTATTCTAGCTTAGCGAGTTTCTTGATACTCTCAGGCAAAGACTTGATGCTCTTGCAATGAGTTCAAGTCCCTTAAGAGAGAAAAGATATCCCAAGCATTATGGTAGTAATAAAATGCCACACCTATACAGTGATAGTAACTAGTGGTAGGTGAGCTGTTGCAAGTTCTCTTCGAAATTATTCCGCTCCGGACAATCTGAGATGAGCAGTTGTTCTAGGGACGTGAGTGCACCCAACCATTGTGGTGCTGTCGATCCACCACAATGAAACAAACCGAGTGCTCGTAGAGAAGTGAGCTGCTTCATGGACTCCAGCGGGACATTCTAGGTGCAGCGACCAGAGGGATGACCTCACACAACCATTGAGGAAGTTCTGGCTGCCCATTGCCTTCTAGGTGCAGCGACCAGAGGGATGAGAGGCCTTGCATGTGTTAGAATGGGACTTGAGTATAGGGCTACTGTTTTGATCTCAATGGAATAGCTGATTTCGTTCATGGGCCATAGTGGTATATTTATACAAGAGAAGCTCGGTTTGGGCTGAACCGATTGAATACAACTTCCTGCTGTGATAGAGCTGTAAACAGCACTAAATCAAAGAAAAATTTGCAACTGACACTTGCTAAATTTATTGCCTAAGGACAGGCTGTACCTAGCACCAGTTCAAACCAAAATTGACTACTTCTACTGCCTAAACTTGCTGCCCAAGCAACTAAACTATTAGGTGGCTGCTATGCTGTCATTCATCGCACCAATTCAGCCATATAGGTGCTGATTCAGCAAATGATGCTAAACACCAATAAAGCTAAGACTCATCTATCAATCACCCCCTGAGTCTTGGCTTCTATGTTTCAAGCATTCAGATTTTGTTGCGCAGCTCTTGGAATATTATCCTTCCCATTCGCTTGGTCAGGATTTCAGCCAATTAATCTTTGGTGCTGATGTAGTTCACCATTGCCTTGCCTTGTTCAACACAATCCCTAATGAAGTGGTACCTTGTGTCAATATGTTTGCTGCGCTCATGGAAGACGGGATTTTTGCGTAATTCAATGGCTGTCTTATTGTCTATCTTCAGCTCGAATGGATCAGCTCTCTCTGCCCTGGAGTTCTCCAAGCAATCTTGAGAGCCAAATTCCTTGGCAAGCGGCAGAGGCAGCAGCAATGTACTCTGCCTCACATGAGGAGAGTGCCACAACTCGCTGTTTTAGCGAGTACCAGTTGATTGGACAGCTGCCGAGGAAGAAGATGCATCCGGTGGTGCTCTTTCGCATGTCGACGTCGCCTGCCATGTCGTTGTCAGTGTAACCGACAAGCTTGGTGCTTTCTCTTCCTCCCTTCTTGTAGCATAGCCCATAGGATAGAGTGCCTGCAAGGTAACGACGAATTCGCTTGACTGCCGCAAGTGCTCTGTCATTGGGGCCTCCATGAAGCGACTCACGTAGCCAATAGCAAAGTTGATGTCGGGCCGTGTATGCGTGAGGTAGCGTAGGCTTCCGACGATGCTTCTGTAGAGCGTTGCATCTGCCGCAGGTGCTGGGCTCACCTTGCTCAGCTTGAATCGTGGTTCCATGGACAACCTTGCATTCCTGCAGTGGTGAGGATTTTGGCGGCATAGGCAAACTAGGAGAGGGAAATTTCTCCATTCCCCTGCTTCACTTCAATCCCAAGGTAGAAGGAGAGCAGCCCAAGATCGCTCATCTTGAATTTCACCTTTATCTCTGCCTTGAACTTCTCGATCTCTTTTGAATTGCCACCAGTGATGATGAGATCGTCGACATATACTCCAACTAGAAGCCGTTGGCCACCATTGCCGCGAGTATATACGCCATGCTCAGAAGTGCATCGCTTGAAGCCGAGCTCAAGCAAGCTAGAGTCCAGATTAATGTTCTATGCACAAGGCACTTGGCGCAACTCGTAGAGCGCTTTGTCAAGCCGATAGACAAGTTGCTCCTTTCCTTTGACGGTGAAGCCGAGTGGCTGCTCGACATAGACTTCCTCCTTGAGATTGCCGTTGAGGTGGTGGAGCTTCTAGTCGGCTTGCGCCACGATGACGATCATGAGCCTCACGATATCAAGTCGAGCCACCGGTGCAAAGACTTCGTCGAAGTCGATGCTGGCATGCTGGACGTAGCCTTTAGCAACAAGGCAGGCTTTGTGGCGGATGATGTTGCCGGCGGCGTCCTTCTTTAGCTTATACACCCACCGAAGTCCAATTGGGTGGTGTCCAGGCGGGAGCTCAACAAGGTGCCACTATTGTCCTCCGCCGCCTCAATCTCTTCTTCCATCGTCCTTTGCCACTCGTCCTTCTTCTGTGCTTCGGCAAATGTGGCTGGCTCGTGCGCGCTCACCATATGCAGCTCGCCCTCAGCAAGCTCGCGCACGGCCATGCCAAGCAATGGTGCGTCGTTCCAAGGACATTGTCCACTCGTCAGAAACGCACGGGAGTGTTGCTATGTTCTGCATCAAGCTGTTCTTCAGCATTGGAGGGTGGTGTGGTGAACTCGATTGCAGGTGCTTGAGCTGGAGTAGGTGACGGTGTCGTGACAAGTGGCGGTGATGTGGCACCCCTATGATCTAGAATCGGTGGTGACGGGGCATTGTACACCAAGGTTGATGGCTCAATGATGAAGTCCTTGGTGCGTTGCACATCATCACTTTCTTCCTTGCTCGAATCCCATCCACGCTTTTCGTCAAATACAACATCACGTGTGATGTGGACACGCCGTGACACAGGGTCAAACACCCTATACCCTTAGTGCCTGCCTCATAGCCAATAAAGATGCCAGGGATGCTACGGTCTTCAAGCTTGGACTGATTTGGCATCGTCTTCTTTATAAATGCCATGCACTCGAACACAGGAAGGTAGCTCACTGCCGGCTTCTTACCGTACCAAGCCTCATATGGTGTTTTGCCATCAAGAGCCTTGGTAGGTGCTCTGTTGAGCAAAAAGACAACCATTGTGACCGTTTCTCCCCAGAATTTGGTTGGCATGTCACGCTGGTTGAGCAAGCTACACGCTGTCACCACGATCGCCGGGTTGCGCCGCTCCACAACGCCATTCTGTTGTGGCGAATAGGGTACTGAGTGGTGGCGTTGGATGCCTGCGGACGCGCAATAGTCTCCAAACTCTACGGAGGTGAACTCACAGCCATAGTCCGTGCGCAAGATCCGTAGCTTGCGGCCACTCTCCAGTTTTACAGTGGCCTGGAACTTCTTGATTGCAGCTGGTGCGTCACTCTTGGCCGCTAGTAGTACTAGCCACATGTAGCGGCTATAGTCATCGACCAGCAAGAGAAAGTACTTCTTGCCGCCGGGGGTCGTCGGAGTGACAGGGCCGCAGATGTCACCATGGACAAGGTCGAGGGCATGCTCGGCGTGGAACTTTGCCTACGACGGGAATGGCATCTGCTGCTACTTGGTAAGGACACAAGTGTCACAGAATTGATCTGCATGGTCAAGCGTCGGTAGGCCGCGAACCATCTCCTTCTTCACTAGCTGTCAAAGCGCATCGAAGTTGATGTGGCTAAACATCTCATGCCATCTCCAAGCAATGTCATCGCGTTGGGTGACGAGGCAGAGTGGCTGCACGATGTCAAGACGCATGATGTAGAGTCGATTGTAGCCGTGCTCAATCTTTGCCAGCACCTTCTGGTTGCGATCCCAGATGCGCAACATGCCATCATTGATCTCCACTGTCGCGCCATTCTCGTCAAGCTGACCCACAGAGATAATGTTGTTCTTGAGCCGAGGAATGTAATGGACATCCGCCAAGGCTCGATGCTCACCGCCAGCACCAGAGAAGATGACGGTACCCTGTCCTTCGATGTTCACCAGCAAACCGTCACTGAAGCAAACCGTGTCGGTGCTGATCAAGCTCGGAGAAGACGTCTCGACAGCCGGTCATGTGGTTTGTTGCACCGGTGTCGAGGTACCATTTGTCTCCGTGACGAACATCGTCGACGAGGTTGACTTGTGCACAGGACTCCTCCAAGTGAATCTTGGGAAGGGCAGCAACGTTTTGTTCGGGCTCGGCGGCGTGGTCCTCCACGCGTGGCACCAAGCTTTGCTCTGGTATGGCGCATACTTCGGCCATGAGCAGCCCTGGACCTTCATCTTCTTCAGTGGCGAGATTGTCTTGTTCCCACCGTGGCTTGCGGCAATCCTTGGCCCAGTGGCCAAATTTTTCGCAATTCTGGCACCGATTGTTGCGGTGTGACTCATCTGTTGAGTCACGCGGAGCATTGCGAGATCCTCTGTTTCCGCCTGAGCCACCACGAGTCTTTGGCCTTCGTGGTGGATGACATGACCCGCCATGATCACCTTGGTCTACTTGAGATGAAGATATGCCAGTACGGCGCTCCTTCATCCTTGCCTGCCACTGCTTTTCTGTGAGAAGCAGTTTGCCACCGACTTGATTCAGTGAAGGTGGAGGTGGTGCCGCACTGCGATCATCCACCGCCTTCAAGCGCCCAGTGACCTCTTTGATCAAGAGCTCGGCGGTGTCGAGCAAAGTTTCAATCGAGAGTGCAATCTGCGAGTACTTGTCGGGGACGACTCGGAGCAGCTTCTCGACGGCCCTTTGCTTGGTGATCTCCTCGCCGTAGGTGCTAAGGGAGCTCATCATTCCAGAGAGAGGAAGTGCGAATTCGTCAACATGTTCTCCATCATGGAATGAGGGCAGTTCCCACTCTCGGCGGAGCCGCTGCAACGTCGACTTCCTTGCGCGATCGGAGCCGACGTGGATCACCTTGATCGCTTCCCACGCTTCCTTCGTTGTCCTCTTGGTCGCCAAGGAGCAGATGATCTCCTGGGGAACAGCAGAGAGGAGAGCATCGACCGCCATGCGGTTATCTTGGAGGTTAGCAGTGCCAAACTCGATGGCGTCCCACAAACCGCGAGCTTCAAGCTTCACACGCATCAAGAGGCTCCAGTCCTCATAGTTGATGCGGGTGAGTTGAGGGTACGGCGTGCCACCGACTTCCTTCACTACACGTTGAATGATGAGTTTAGGTTCAGGCTGGCGACATCCTCGCCTAGTCCTGGAAGGGGAACAGCGGCGGTAGACGTGCTGGACAGCATCTTCTCTCCGGAGCCGACGCCATCGATCAAAACCTTGCTCCGGTACCAAATGTTAGAATGGGACTTGAATATAGGGCTACTGTTTTGATCTCAATGAAATAGCTGATTTCATTCATGGGTCATAGTGGCATATTTATACAAGAGAAGCTTGGTTTGGGCTGAACCGATTGAATACAACTTTCTGCTATGATAGAGCTGTAAACAGCACTAAATCAAAGCAAAGTTTGCAACCTAGACTAGCTAAATTTATTGCCTAAGGACAGCCTGTACTTAGCACAAGTCCAAACCAAAATTGACTACTTCTACTGCCTAAACTTGCTGCCCAAGCAACTAAACTATTAGATGGCTGCTATGCTATCATTCATCACACCAATTCATCCATATAGTTGCTGATTCAGCAAATGATGCTAAACACCAATGAAGCTAAGACTCATCTATCAGCATGATCTGTTGCGAGCTGCATGTCAGATCACAGCAACCCTTGATTCTTAAACTACTGTTGTTGCAGCAGAGGAAGCGCAAGTTTGTTTCCCCTCACCCCATGTTGTTAGCACATTATCACTCATACTCTCCCAGATCTTAGCTTTAGGTGGTCATGGTTGAAGCTTCAAATAGGGGCAATCATATAGTGACAATCGGTGCAGGTTGGGGCCCATCAATTCCTTCACACCATTCTCGTCATCGGAATACATTGTGTTCCACTCTTCCAGGCGTTGCATACATCTTAGTTCAAATTCCAATAGCAGAGGAAAGGCTCTCGCACCTCCATAGAGTTCCTCATCGATTCTTGTTATACGAATCCCTCATCGATTCTTGTTATACTATCCATCTCCCAAAAATGTAGTTCCTTCAGATTTGGTAATTGACCAAGTGGTGGCAGACTTTTGCACTTTGGCAAGCCACACATCCAAATTTCTACAATATTTGGGAGGTACTAAGCAATAGACATCACCCAGGCTGGAAAACTAACACTACTGTAACATCGCAGCTCAAGGTACTTCAAAGTTATTGGTGGTAATAGCTTTCCCAAAACCTCTATGTCCTCTACAGACCTCTCTTCATCTTTATTCCACTCAAGATCTAAATTTTCGATTCTTTGTTTTCTCATCTGTTTCATGCTTTGAGTCACTTCAAATGATTTCATAAGCTCAAGGCAACTTATCTTCATCTTTTTATCAGGTCTGGCATGCTGAAACATGAGGTCACTTCTTGAATCGCGCCCATATTGAACTACAAGGTTTGACAAGCCAATAAAGCTGGATTGATTGAAAGTGAACCTATCCAAATTATAGCAGCCTTCCACATAGAGAAACCTCAAGCTGTCCATTTGAAGCATACATTTTGGAAGCTTCTCTAGATTTTTGCAAGCTGACAGGTCCATGATACATAGCTTCCTAAGATAGCCAATAGGTAGAGTTACAATCTTGGAATTATTAGACAACTTCAGATGCTTCAGATTGGGAAGGGGGCTGACACAGCCAATTGAAGTACCCATTTCAACTGCCGTTAAATCAGGAACAATAGAAGACATGCTCGACAGACCTAGATAATGTAGCTGGGTGAGATTGCTCATGACTGTTTGCAGCCCTAACAAAGTTTTCTTTCCCAAAAATGTTCCAGATAAATCTAAATACTGGAGTTTGGTAAGCCCGCCCAAACCCTCCACTGTTCCTTTGACACAATGGCACCTTGATGAATTTAGATACGCCAATTCTTTAACCCCCAATAACAATTCTGGTAAAACATCAAGACTTCGGCAGTTGTTCAAGTCTAAATGTACCAATTCTTTGAGCTCTACAAATGATTTTGGAAGTTCCACTATTTTCAAACAATATGACAAGTCAAGATGCATGATACATTTCATTTTCCCAATTGATTTTGGCAGTGCTGTTACTAAAAGATCCACGAAGATTGAGGTAGTTTAATTTTGATAGCTTGGTCATACACATGGGCATTAATTTATTTTGAACTCTCTGAGCATTAAGATACCTCAATTGCTTCAGTTTACCAATACAATTTGGTAACTTCGGTATGTAGCACTCACTTAAGTCTAAGACACGAAGGTACTTAGCTGACGAAATTGCTATGCCACGAAGTCCAGTTCCACGATAACCCAGAAAACACAGCGCCCTTATCTGAGTAGGAGATGCCACACATGATTTTAATGAAGTGCTGGAATCTGTTAGCTGTGCATAGCGGCAACTTCTTTTCCCAATGCTTTCTGTTTCGGTAACTTCTAGAATGTCCTCCATTATGATTGACCTTGCAAGATCATGCACCAAGTCATGCATAGTGAACAATGTAATGCCATCATGCTGCAGTGCAGTAACCTGAAATAACACCATGTGTTGTGTTACATATCGTCCAATTCCTATCTTATTCTTTGACAAATTTAAGAGAAAGTGATTCCATTTCTCACTTCGTCATGTACATTACAAAATTATGTTAACTGTCTTCAACTTGTCTGACTAATCGCGATTAATCATGATAAGTCAGCCTGATCGTTACTATGACCTCTACTAGGGGCTTCGACTCAATTAGCTCAACTAGAAACCTAGTCGTCTAACTAATCAACAATCGTCCCACCAGGGGTTGGACGACCAGGAAGTATGTATAGTATGTCTAGTATATATCTTGGAATATAGTGTTTTATGTATAGTATACTAATTATGTATAGTATCTATAATATTTATATTTATACAACCCACTAACTATCAAAGCTGAATCTTCATCGAGCCACATCATCTTTTTTGTTTATACCGTTCGATCATGAAGCTTCAATTGATCCTGACAGTTCATTCTACACCTCTCTATTTAACTTCTTTTGTCTCTCCCTTCATCTTCCACCGGCTGTCATCCTTCAATTAATCCCTGCCTCCCATTCACCTTTGCTCAATTTGACCCTCTCTCTTCCTCGATCCACCCACGCCCTCCTACTTGATCCGTGACGGTACCGCCTCAAATGGATGTTCCATTCAAATTTCATTAACAAACGCAACTAGAAAAACTTTGAAATTTCAAACAAATATGATTAATCATCATATCCTGTGAGCTTAAATGAATTTTATTAAATAGTTTTCATATGTTTTAATTTTTTATCCATTATGATTATTTCCTTTGAGCTTTTCTTTATCCTACCATAATAAATCATCATCACCATTATAAATTCCCGCGGCAACACACCGGAAAATCATCTAGTATGTCATGGAATATAGTGGGCGACTATATGGACGATCAGGACTGACCAGACTCGACTAGTCACCTTGGTCGACAACTAATTGCAACTAATTGTCCGGTCAGTGCCATGGCGACTAGAGTCGACTAGACGACTTGAGAAAACATTGATTATGTATATTATGCCCTAACTTGTTTCCTCGTAATATATGTCACCCTCCACAGTAATGCTTACAATGATAAGAGCCGCGATGATTGATTGGTTAATGTCAGTTTTTTTTAAAAGAAAAAATATGAGATGGATCATAGAATTGTGCACCCAAGAGGTCGGCTAGCTTCTAGACCTCTTTCGAACGCTCGTCATTGCTATTACTTTTAGTTGCTTGCCATTTGATGAGCCTTGATTCAGATAGCCCAAAAAACTTTGGCATTACCTTCCTGGGTTATATAAGTTTTGCGGCAATCAAAGGGGTATACTACTAGTCAACATGAACTCCTCTCTTAATAGAATGTCCTAATTAGCAAAGTTCTCAGGATGGCCTTCCTATAATCCCATAGAACCTGCATGATCCTAAAGTGTTGGATCAAGTAGTTCACTAAAAACTATGGATCAAGTTGTACAAACTGACGTAGACCTGATCCTGACAAGTGACAACAAAGTCTACCAACATTTTAATGGATGATATCTATAATCTATGATTAATTTAGTTTATCAGTAATTTGATTTTGTATTACCCTCTGGGTGTGTAGATTTATGTAAAATAATAAAAAGAATCGCATATAGGTATTCTTAAACTACTAAATTATTAATAATATATTGTTTAGCGATAAGTTTAACTGAATTTACTGTGAATAATTGTGCCCAAAATTACAAGAGAACCTTGTAAAACTCAATATTATAAACTTCTTGTCTAGGAACAGATCTCAATTATTTTGTAATATTTTTATTTTAAATGATATAACAGCTCTTGAAACATATTTGCCTCAGACATTTACCATAGAACATTTCTTTGTTTCAGCAAATTAATTTTATTATCATGCATCCTGCCGTGTGGTATTAAATGGCAAAAACTTAACACTAATGCAGACATAGAACGCATATGCAAATCATTTTCCTTCAAATGGAGTAAACGTTATAAGCAATGGTGTCTAAAACAAATATGTTTAGTTAAATTGGTACTTAATATCTTACCGAAGATGACTTTGAATGTTGCAGGAATGACATCCCCAAAAGTTGATTGGTGTAGTTCTTGCAAATTTGCCCAGCTGAGAATACACCAGATGGTGCAATAAAACCATGAACAATCCAATGGTAGATTAGATCATCTTCAACTATCTTGTGACCTTTCGGAAAGAATGCACAATAGGCAAAACATAACTTCAAGGGTGGCAGCATACTCGTGTAGCTTAATAGCAGACATGCGAGCACATTATGATGTGGCAAACATTCATCATCCGGAGTACATATATTCCAGAAATCACTGTTTCTCACTGACTCCCACTCAAAATGTACGAGGTTTCAACATGTATCCAAGAGCTTGAGCTGCTAAAGCAACACCTCCACACTTCATTGCAATGTCCTTTCCAACCTGCTCCAAACGCTCTTTATCATCTCTGGCTTGAAATTCACTTTTTCGTTGTATTATAGCCCAGCAAATTTCATCTGACAAAGGTAATAGTTTGTATGGTTCAACAGTGCAAATTTTCCTTGCAATCCGTTCATCACGCATAGTTACAATGACAACCACGCGGCCACCCTTTATAATACGTAGCACAACAATCAATTCTTTTTTTCTCGAATGCGTGGGAGATCTACGCATCATTTCATTAAGTAGAGAAGAAAAGTCTAAATATAACGAAAAGCGGGGTAAAAGACCCCCACCCCACAGAGCACAAACACACACAAAAGAGCTACAACTAAAATAAAATCTGGATGCGCCACCTCTAGAAACAAAAAAAAAAACCACTCAAGACATTAACCCAAGGGAGGCAATGCCCGGGAGATCAGCTCCTGCAGTCGTGCTGCCCCTGCCTTGCCCCACAGATCAGCTTCTAGCGTGACCTTCTGCAGCACTACTGAAACATTTGGTTGAACTCCATTGAACACACAGTCGTTTCGATGCTTCCAGATTTCCCAAGCTACCAGAATAACCAGCGTGTTAAAACCCCTTCTACTTTCTTTCGGAAAAGAATACCGAGCAGCACTCCACCAGCTTGAAAAACGACGGTCTACAAGCTGTGGAACATAAGACATGACTCCAAGGCGTTGTAAAACTTCTGTCCAAATCTGTCTTGAAAAGACACAAGATAGAAGCACACGGTGTATGGATTCTTCTTCCTGGTCACAGAAGAGGCAGCAGGATGTGGCATATTTCTCTTCGCAAGACGATTGGCTGTCCAGCACCGATTATTAATGGCCAGCCATATGAAGAACTTACAGCGTAAAGGGGCCCAAGATTTCCAAATACACTTCCAAGGTGCGAATC
Organism: Zoysia japonica; assembly: GCA_001602275.1. Lineage (NCBI taxonomy): Eukaryota > Viridiplantae > Streptophyta > Magnoliopsida > Poales > Poaceae > Zoysia > Zoysia japonica. The sequence continues at coordinate 159,500 of BCLF01000024.1, read as the reverse complement.
TGATTGCCCTCAAGAAAAAAGCATTATATGCCGACTTGCTGGAATAGGAACCATTTTTCGACAACTTCCAGTTGTGCCTATCCTCAGATTCTGGCTATATCTGGATGCCATCAGTTAAGTCTCAAATCAGAATATACTCCACTAAAATCTGTACAGTGAGAGCTCCTTTAATATCCGAAACCCAGGTTCTGTTTGAGAGGACCTGCTCCACTGTCTGCTGCTTGGCCGCCCTCTTAGGGACACTGTCAAAGAGATGTGGTGCAAGTTCTGAAATAGTTTTGCCATCCAGCCACCGGTCAGTCCAAAACTTGGTTGATTGACCATTGCCCACTACAGAACGAACAGCCACATTGAACATGGACTGTGCATTGTGCGGAACATCAATGCAGAAGCCTTCCCAAGGTCGGGCTGCATTCATTTTTTTCCATCCATAGCCATCTCAAGCGAAGGGACCAACCCAACTCTTCTTGGTTGTGAATGCCAAGTCTCCCATACTGTAACGGTCTTTGAACTTTGTTCCAAGAGACTAAACAACTGCCGCCATTAGCTGATTCACTACCTTTCCAAAGAAAACCTCTTCTTTTCTTGTCAATAGCCTTGATAGCCCATTTAGGCAGGTCTAGGACTGTCATGAGATAGATGGGGACAGCTGTGAGCACTGATTTTACAGTGATCAGCCTACCCGCTCGGTTCATAAGTGCAGCTCTCTAGCTTGTAGGTGATCAGCAACCTTATCTATTAGAGGTTAGATATCAGCTTTAGTCGGCTTTCGAACTGAAAGCGGAAGTCTCAGGTAACTGCAAGGGAAGTTCACAATCTCACAACGTAGCAGCTCGGTGACTAATGCAAGATCGTCCTCCAAGCAATGAATTGGAGTTATAGAGCTCTTCGCAATATTGGTTTTAAGAAAGAAGAGTGCCCAAACACTTGCAGCAACTGTTGAACAATCGACAGTTCCCTAGCTGATGGCCTCAAGAAGAGAACAACATCATTGGCATAAAAGGAAATGTGCTGTCTTGTTTGACGAACAGCCAGCTCCTGAAGGTGACCATCCCAAGATGCTTTGTCAACAAGAGAATTCAGCACATCCATCACCAAATTAATAACATAGGGGAGAGGGGATCTCCCTGACGAAGCCCTCTGCGATGGTGAATGAAATTACCCGGTTGCCCATTAACTAGCACCTGAGTAGAAGAAGTGGAGAGCAACAGACTTATAAGGTTACACCATCGTCTCCCAAAGCCCAAATGCTGCAAGACTTCAAGAAGAAAGGGCCAAGAAACTGAGTCAAAAGCCTTTGAAATATCCAACTTCATAAGAATGTGAGGTTCCTTCTGTCTATGCAAACACTTGGCAATCTGCTGGACTAAAAAGAAGTTATCATGAATCTTCCTACCTTTGATGAATGCACTCTGGTTAATACCAACCATTCCCGGCAGCAAAGGTGCTAACCGGTTAGCCATAATCTTGGTAACCAACTTGGCGAAGCTGTGTATGAGACTAATGGGACGATAGTCCTTTACTAGCACAACATCCTTTTTCTTTGGGAGGAGGGTGATGAAAGCAGTATTGAGCAGCCGAAACTTGTAGACATGGCCTCGCTGGACTGCTGCTAAGGCTGCCAACACGTCCTCCTTGATTATCTCCTGGCATGTTTTATAAAAACATCCAGTAAAGCCATCCGGTCCTGGCGCTTTTTCTCGCGGCATGTTCTTGATGGTCAACCAAACTTCCTCCTCTGTAAAAGGGGTATCCAGCACACTAAGATCTTGATGGAGGTGATGAAAAGCTGATAAGTCAAGGGAGTGTTCCCTTTCTATAGATGTCCCAAGAAGATTATCATAGAACTGAAAAACGGCTTGCTCCTTTTCCTGCTGTTCAGTGACAATCTGGTCCTCAACCTGCAACTTGGCTATGAAATTCTTCTTCTTTCGAAACCTTGCATGTTGGTGAAAAAAACCTGGTGTTTAGCTTCACTCTCCTTAAGATAAAGAATCCGGGACCGAGACCTTGCAATAGTACGCTCAAGAGAGGCTAGTCCCAAATAGAGATGCTTTAGTTTTTTCCGCAGCCAATCCTCCTCTAGGGACAGAGTTCTCAAATCACGAGCAATCTCCAGCCGATGAAGAACTTCCTTAGCCATATTAAGCTGCACCTTAATATTACCTGTTTTCCTCTGACTCCAGATTTGTAAGCCTCAGGAGAGCAGCTTGAGGTTGGAAAACAAGCACTCCATTGGGCAATTCGAAACAACAGAAGCTTCCCGATTAAGTTTCATGGCCTCAAAGAAACCGGGCAACTTAGGCCAAAAGTTCTCAAAGTGGAATCTCCTCTTCCCACTAGTGTTAGTTTTCAAACCAAGTATAAGGGGACAGTGGTCAGATATAGCTGATGCCGCTCTTTGTAGCAGAGCATTGGGAAAGACCTCATCCCAGTCAGCACAACAAAAGGCACGGTCTAAACGAACAAGTGTAGGAGATGTTCTCTCTAAATTTAGAATCACTTTCCTCCCATAAATCATCTAGAACAATCATAAGCTTTTTCTTATTGGTATCTGCGAGTAGTTGTCCAAGGCGGTTGCGTATCATCTGTCTTTCACTTATATATTTATGATCTTCATTTGATAGTTGGGATAATATAGAGTTGCCAATTTTATTCAAGTTAAATATCTGCGACACATAGATCCAGAACTGGGAGTAATCTTTGAAATGGTTATCATTGAAAACCAATTTTGCCAACGTAGTCTTGCCAATGCCTCCAAATCCATAAATAGCAAAGATAACAATACCTTGCGTCATGCTGGCAGAAAGTGAAGCTATTATTTTCTTTTTCTCCTCAGTCCTCCCTACAATGAGTGATTCATCCTCTAAATATGAATCTGTTTCCTGTTCATCAAGAATTGGCTAAAAATGTGAGTTATTGTCTGCCTTGAAACTGAAGTTCTGGTGCTGATTTGTGATATTCTCCAATTCCTTTCTCATTTTGTTCATCTTCATGGCCATAGAAATCCTTGGACCAATTGCAAGATAGGATACTGTAGCTGCCAACTACAAGATGTTAGAACTTTAACTAATGAGTATTTAAATTATTTTCTTTAATTAATTTGAGTATCTCAGTACTCTGAAATTCATGAAACCAACAAGTTACCCAGCAAGTTCAAGAAATTAAAGGTAAATGACACCGAATTCAAATGTAAACCATTCTGGGACAGAGGGAGTAATGTCGAGAAAGGAAAAAGAGAACCTTTCGTCCACCCTGTTCGGTGCGGGCTTTGAACTCGTCAAACATGTCGGAGATGCCATACATAGCGTCGGTGAGGCGCTTCAGCCACAGCCGCACTGCCGCGTCCCAGATGGACCTCCTCTTGGAGTCCTTGAGCACCGCTTCAACCGGTTCAAGCGCCATCTTCATCTTCCTAAAGTCATCGCCAAAGTCTCCTTGCAGCCGTATCTGGCCACCGATGGCGAAACCAATCCGCTGGACGACCAGCTTGAGAAGGGCGGAGGCGACCATGCCTCTGACCATGGCCATGGCTGCTCCTCCTCGCATCACTCGACTTCGACTAGGTGGAACCGTGGAAGGCGTGCGGAACGAATCCTCTCTCGTCTGGTGCTGCCTGGAGATCTAAACTGGGGAGTAGTAGGTGGCTGTTCAGACCGGAGCAATCATGGAGCAGTAAAAAAACAGAACAAGGAGCAAACGCAGTTTCAAAACAAGAAAGCGCGTTACCAGATCCAGCTGTTAGACGAAGCAATTTCTGAAATCGTCTGAGGATTTGATCATCATTGCATCGGAAATTTCCTGAGCCTGACCATCGCACCGGTGGGGCGGCTGCACCTCTCTTGCCTCTGTCTCAGACCCCTGTCAGTCTACTGCAAAGTCGCCGCCTGTCCCCATTAGCACCACCGCTGAGAACCAACAAAAAGCAATCTGTAGCCTCACAATCTTATCTTATCTTATAATACGAATCTTGAACACCATCTTGAATCCACATTGTGCCACGTCACCAGAAAAGGTCTCAGCCGTTAGATTAGATTCAGGAAGCTCGATCCTCACCGTCGGCCCGCACCCCCTGGAGCTGGTCCACACCCCCTCCCCAGCCGCCACCTCGCCGGCGCGCCCCACCGACACCACCGTCCCCATCCCTGCCCAGGTGCCCAGCCCCGATGGAGGCTCGCTCCCGCCCCACGGCCACGCTGCCCCACCGAGCCTCCCACCCCACGGCTACGCTGCCCCACCAAGGCCACCGGCGGCCTCGCCCCGCCCTGCCCTAGCTGGCGGCCCCACCCTTGCCGCCGGCCTCACCCTGCCGCCCCTTGGCCGCAACACCCCATCGTCCTGGCGTCATGCTGCGCAGCCACCCCAAGAAGGTGCACTACCCGTCTGCCTTTCTCAGATCCTCACGAAATCCACGATGACAACCTTCTGCGCATCGTCAACAGCAGGTGATGAGTTCTCTTCTAGAATTACCACCTGAGGTGGAGCCACCAGTGGGAAAAATTTTCTTAGCATAGTGGTTCTGAATTTATATAGTGCTTTGAGAATCAGCTATTGGGTAAATTTTTCAAGGCCAAACAACTTGAACATTTTGGAAGGACATTGAAAAGCCACAATATTTCTTATTTGTATTTGTAACAATGCTGCACATGGGAGTTAAGAATACGAAATTGAATATTGAGTTTAGATTATAAATTCGAACAACTACCTTGGATCTGGAATATATACATGCTAATAATCCTCCCTGTCGTTGGCTCATCCTGCTCCACCTAAATCTATATAGTAAATTGATCTCTGCATGCAAATATTAGAATAGCAAGCAGCAGTGTTTCTTACTTGCTGGGGAATTTTACCATGTCTCAGGCAGATCAGGGGCCGGCAGCTAACGCTCCTAGAAAATCCATAAGATGTATCTCTGTTCTTCATAGTAAATTCTTGATTATTTAGATTGTCACTTGTCGGGATAGTATACCCCGGGTATCCACGGATCATCTTCTACAGCACGGCCCACCTGCGGCCCACGATCCTTCAACAGACCACCAAAAACTTCACAAAGGCGGCCCGGCCGCAGCGGTCGGGAAGCCTCGCCAAGGCCCGAAGCCGAGGCGGGTGCAATCGCTCCGACCCTCAGGGGTCGAAGCCCGAGCTATCGGGAACCTAGCGGTCGGGACTCGCCCGCCGACCGCCGTGAAGCAATCACTACTCCAACAATCACGCCGATTCAGAATTTCTAACGACGTACAGTTCCGCAGAGGAGATAAGCATTCCGGAAGATTCCGCAACTACATGGCTGGACGAGAAACAACCCACCGGGCGATAAAGCTGAACAGTAAAGCAACCTTGTTCCCTCTCAGTGAACAAAGGTACGAACGGGAGGCGCCGATCGTCTGCCCTAAACGCCAGAGAACATGATTCACTGAAGACCGTGGCCCCACCTATCAAGGGGTCATCCGTTTTCGTAGACGGCAAGATGCTCAAACCATGGTCCGGTCACCCCAACCATAGTCCCATCAAAACAACCCAGGTCCGGCCCTATAAAAGGGGCACCCGGGAAGTGAGAAAGCAAGAGGAGAAAAGATACACATCACCACTTGTAAACCACCCCCATCACACGAGCTTGGGACTCGAATCCGTCCAGAGCCCTCCCGCATTGTACTTTCGTGTTCTTGAGATTCATACGACCGATCTCTCATCCCTAAACGTAGGGTATTACTCCTCGAGGTGGCCCGAACCAGGTTAACCTTTGAGTCTCGCTTGTAGACTAGGCCATTCGATTCCAAAAACGCACGATCCCCCGTCCGATCGTATAAATTTACTGTGCCGATGTACGAAACACCGACATTTGGCGCGCCAGGAAGGGGTTTTTGGTGCGTTTTCGTTTGTTGTTTCGATGGCTTTGATTTTCGCTTTAGTCGGAGATTCCTCCATCTCTCGACTGTTTTTCGGGGATTTTGCGGTTGCCATCGCTCGTGATGGTGGATCGTGGAACATACCCACTTTCGCTGCTAGCCAGGCCTTCCACTTCGGGAGCTTGGACTTCGTCGCCGACAACAGCGGCGAGCTCCACCTTTAGATCCCGTGAAAGCGGCGTTCGCCTAAATGTCGCTCGCCTCGACGCCGTCTTCTTCGTTCTTCGCCTCACAGCGTGTTGGGCCACGACCCTTCCCATGAGTGCTTCATGTTGCACGCCAAAGCCGCAGAGGACGAAACCCCTGGCAAGGCAGCACATGACGATCCTTCTCCACGTCATCACGCTCTCACTGTAGTTGAGGACGCACTCTGGCGCAAACTTGCGACCAGGGGCGATCCGAAGGGTAAGGGTGTCGCCGCAACGAGCGGTGGTGCCCGAGCCCGAGCTCGCACTGCTTATCAGTAGATCATGGATGGCGGTACGCCTGCCTTTGATATGCCTTACGAGAATGTGGCGGCGGCGGCCTGTGTCCTTTATGAATCTCTCATACCCGATAATCCTGTTCTCAAGGAGACTTACGATCGTCTCTGTGTCTACCTTGACGGCGCACTGCAACAACCCGAACTATCTCTTCGTCAGGACTCTGAGGCACACAGCTCCTATCGGCCGAGTGCCGATCGTCGAAGCCCTACTCGCGGCCAACGCCGCCGACGGGCTGAGACTCGAAACCTCGACCATCCAGTCGGCAACATCCGCCACCGCTTGGGGGAGCATCGTGACGCTCGTCACACCATCGAGGCACGGAGGCATGCCAGGAGTGATCGCTACTCCGACTTCGGGCGCGACCGATCCCCCGAGCGACGTCAACGACGGCACAGCTACGACGACGCTCGGAGCCTCAGCCTCGATGACGTCGGACCCCGAGCGTTCGGGGCTCGCATTCGAAGAGCCGGCTTCCTCGACAAGTTCTGCGCTCCAACCAACATCAACCGGTATACTGGCGAGACGAATCCCGCCCACTGGCTCTAGGACTATCGCCTCGCGTGCCGAGCCGGTGGCGTCGACGACCTCTTCGCCATCCAGTACCTGTCACTTTTTCTGTCCGACTCGGCCAGAGGGTGGCTCTAACACCTTTTGAGGGACAGCATCCACGACTGGGCCGACCTTCGTCACGCCTTCGTCGGCAACTTCTAGAGGAGCTATACCCGCCCGTGTAACTCCTGGGATCTGAAGAACTGCAAACAGAAGCCCGACGAGTCCCTCTGAGACTACATTCAGCGATTTTCGCGCAAGTGAAATGAGCTGCCCGACGTCAGCGACGCCGATGTCATCAACTCCTTCACCTGCGGCACGACATCTAAGGCGCTCGTCCACAAGCTGGGGTGTAAAAATCCTCGGACGGCACGCGCCCTTCTCGACATCGCCACCACATTCGCCACCGGGGAGGAGGCTGTTCAAGCCAACTTCAACCGAGACCAGGCCAAAGACAAGGAGAGGTCCAAGGCCGACCGAAAGAAAGACGACCGCTCCGACAGGCGACTCGACCGTCGGGATGGGAGCGGGTCGAGCGGCAAGAAGCAGAAGAACCGTCGGCAGGATGAGGAGTTCGTGGGCGTCACCGAGCGGCCACCTCGACCTCCCAAGAAGCCGGCCAACCACGACAACCACTTCAAAAAGATGCTCGACAAGGTCTGCACCTACCACGCAACTCCCGTGACGTACACTCTACGGGATTACAACCTCATGAAGGCTTTCTTCAAGGGGTACTTCCGCCCCGACGCTCATCCTCAGCCTAAGCAACCCGACCCCCCGGCGAATGAGGGGGAAGGTATCCCCAAAAGTACCTTCCCCGAGCCGGAGGACTGTCTAATGATCATTGGCGGGTCAGTGGCCTACGAGTCACGCCGCCATCAGAAGCAGACGTGGCGGGAGGTCAACCTCACCGCTCCCACCGTCCCCTCGTATCTCAAGTGGTCGGAGGCCCCGATCACCTTCGACAGGTCCGATCATCCCGACCATGTACCTCAGTCGGGGCGTCTGCCCCTGGTGCTCAACCCGATAATCGGCACCACCCGACTGTCCAAGGTCTTCATGGATGGAGGCAGCGCCCTCAACATCCTCTACATCAACATCTTTAAGGCCATGAAGCTCTCGAGGTCCGACTTTCTCCCGACCAACGTTCCGTTTCATGGCGTCATTTCAGGGGGTAGCGCAGTACCCCTGGGTCGGATCATGTTGCCGTCCCCTTCGGCGACCGCGACAACTTCAGAACGGAGAAGCTCACCTTCGAGGTGGTCGATTTCTACGGTGTCTATCATGCCATCCTCGACCGACCCACCTACGCCAAGTTCATGGCGGTCCCCAACTACGTCTACCTCAAGCTCAAAATGTCAGGGCCCAAAGGCGTCATCACTGTGGCGTCTCGCTTCAAACACGCCCTCGCGTGTGAGAAGAAAAGCTACGAGCTGGCCATCGCCCTCGTGGGGTCGGCCCAACTGGAGGAGATACGCCAATCTCAAGTGTTCACCGCAACTCTCGACTCCAAGCCTGCCTCCTCCACGTCCTTCAAGCCCGCCAACGACTTCAAAGAGATCGCTCTCGACGACTCCGACACCTCCAAGAAGGCTAGAATTAGGACCGCGCTCTCCGACAAACAGGAAAGCGCGCTCATCGACTTCCTCCGCCGGAATCGGGACGTCTTCGCCTGAGCACCATCTGACATGCCAGGCATCCCGAAGGAGGTCGCTGAGCACTCTCTGAACATCATTCCCGGCTCTCGACCGGTGAAGCAACGATTCCAACGCTTCGATGACAAGAAGCGCCGCACCATCGGCGAGGAGATCGCCAAGCTACTCGATGCCAAGTTCGTCAAAGAGGCCTTCCACCCAGAGTGGCTGGCTAACCCTGTAATGGTTAAAAAAAAGAATGGAAAATAGAGGATGTGTGTTGATTACATGAGTCTCAACAAAGCATGCCCAAAAGATCCGTTTCCTTTGCCGCGCATAGATCAGGTGGTCGATTCCACCGCGGGGTGCGAAACCTTTAGTTTCCTTGATGCGTACTCCGGGTACCATCAGATACCCATGCAAGACTCCGACCAGTCAGCCACATCGTTCATCACACCCTTCGGCTCTTTCTGCTACGTCACCATGCCCTTCGGCCTCAAGAATGCCGGCGCCACATATCAGCGCTGTATGTAGAGATGCTTCCACGATCAGCTGGGTCGGAACCTGGAGGTCTACATTGTCATCAAAACTCGGCAGGTGGCTGACCTCATCAAAGATCTGGAAGAAACCTTCGCCAACCTCCGGCAGTTCCGCATCAAGCTCAACCCCGAGAAGTGCGTTTTTGCCGTCCCCACCGGCAAGCTCCGGGTTCATCATCTCCGAGCGTGGCATCAAAGCCAATCCTGAGAAGATCGCCGCCATCCGCAACCTCGGGCCCATCAACAACGTCAAAGGTGTTCAGAAGCTTACTGGGTGCCTGGCGGCTCTTAGCCGCTTCATCTCCAGGCTAGGTGAGAAGGCTATGCCTTTTTACCGACTTCTCCGAAAGTCCGACCGCTTGCCGAAGCCCAGGAGGTCTTCGAGCAATTGAAGACCGTACTATCTTCCCCGCCAGTCCTAACTTCACCGACCCTTGGTGAGCCGCTACTCCTCTACATCTCCGCCACCGCCAAGGTTGTCAGCACGGTACTTGTCGTCGAGCGATCGGAGGAGGGTCAGGCCTTGAAGGTCCAGCGACCCGTCTACTTCATCAGCGAAGTGCTCGCCGACGCCAAGCCCCGATATAGCCAAGTGGAGAAGCTGCTTTATGCGATCCTCATCACGAGCTGTAAGCTTCGCCACTACTTCGACAGCCACTCTATCCGAGTGGTGACAAGTTTCCCCCTCGAGGAAATCATCAACGGGAAGGACGTGGTCGGGTGCATCGCCACATGGGCTATGGAGCTCATGGGCCATGACATCACCTACGTACCCCCGCAAGCCATCAAGTCCCAAACCCTCACTGACTTCATCGTCGAGTGAACCGAGGCGCAAGAGCCATCGGATTCCATCGACCCCGAGCACTGGACCATGTTCTTCGACGGATCCTGCCGACTGAAGGGCTCGGGGGCTGCCATTGTTCTCATCTCCCCCAAGGGAGATAAGTTCCGGTACGTTTACAGATTCACTTTCCCGCCTCCAACAACGCGGTAGAGTACGAAGCTCTGCTTCGCATGGCCATCACGCTCGGAGTCCGACGGCTCTACATCAGGGGCGACTCCGAACTCGTCATCAACCAAGTGATGAAGGTGTCAAGCTGCTGAAATCTCAAGATGGAAGCCTACTGCCAAGAAGTTCACAAACTTGAAGACAATTTCGACGGGCTCGAGCTTCATCACGTTCTACGCCGCGATAATGAGGCAGCTGACACCCTCGCATAGATGGCCTCAGGACGAGATCCAATTCCCGACGATATTTTCCTCGAGATCCTCACCAAGCCGACAATCAAGCTCAAGAACGACGTTGCCGACCCCCACGCTGAGGCAGTAGTCGGGGAGCAGGCCCCTACCCCTGGGGTCGAAACCCTGGCCATCATCCCTAATTGGTCCCAGGACATTTATGCGTATCTCCAAGACGGCACCCTGCCATTCGACACCAACAAAGCCCGACGAATCATGCGCCGGGCGAAAGCCTACACTTATCGAGATCATGTACCTCGGGTACTTGCTGACCCGTACTCGTATACGTGGGCCAAAACCCCGAGGGGTTTTGGGGTCGGAGGACGAGGCACGAACGCACGGTCTGACCCCCGAGGCAACGATCTACGAAAACCGAGTCTTAGCCGCATCCGGCGCTAAGACGTATGACGAGCCCGACCTCCCAAGGCCGACCCCCGATGGCCAACCCCTAGAGTAAGTGCGGCAGTTATGTCGCATTTACTCTAGGGGCCGACCAACCGTTCCGACGGGACGGGCCTAGCCCACCGCGACGTGGGCGGGCCATGGAAGTCCACAGACATGACCCGATGACACTGTGGCTAACGCTACAGTACTGGACTAACGCTACAGAACCCGGCGCGACGTTCGACGCGACGCGCCACGCCCCCGCACGGGCGTGACGACCGATGACGACGTCAATGGAGGACCCACCTGTTAGCGAGACTGTAAAACCGCGTAGGGCCCACCATTTTGTAACCCCTGGCTGCCCTATATACAGGGGGTCCGGGGAGCGATAGGGGGAGGAGGTCGAAACCCTGAACTCTCTCGTGCAACAGTTTACGCGCGCGAGCAACCCCATGAACACGTGCATCGAGCACCCTACGACGTAGACGCCGGACCCTCTCCCGAAGAGAGAGTCCGACCCTTTGTACTCATCCACCGATATAAACCACCCCCTGGACGTAGGGTATTATACCATTCGAGGTGGCCCGAACCAGGTCAAAAACCCCATTGAGTCTTCCGCAGACTAGGCCATATCGAAAACGAAGGCACACCACCCCCTCGATCGTATTTCGTGCTGTGCCGGTGGTCAGAACGCCGACAGTTGGTGCACCAGAAAGGGGGGCTTTTCTTGGTGTGCGCTCGCTTCGCATTTTCAATGGCTTCCTTCTTCGCCGTTGTGGGAAACACTTCGGTCTCCCACCTTCGCTTCTGGGATTTCACGATCGCCATCACCGAAGATGGCCGGTCGTGACGCGTCTCCACCTTCGCTTTCAGATAGGCATTCTGCTTCGAGAGCCTGAACTTCATCACCAACGAAGGCGGCGAGCTTCGCCTTTAGACTCTATGCAAGAAGTGCGCCACACGACGCCAGCAGAGCCGTGCCGTTTTGGGGCACGACCCATCAAGGGAGTGCGCCGGCAGAGCCGTGCCGTTTTGGGGCACGACCCATCAAGGGAGTGCTTCACTCTCCACGCCCCTAAGGGCGGGGAGCCGGCGACTCTCGGCAACACGCCGGGCGCCAACCCGTCTCTGCGCCCCACGGTGGACACCGTTGATCAGGCTCGGCCGCACCCGAGACGAACCGACAGCCCTGAGCCTAGCGGTAAAACAATAACCAGACCCAGCGACGCCGCTCGGGCCTGGGGGCGGTCCACTTACCAGCGGATCGTGGATGGAGGGCCGCCAGCTTCGGCACTCCACTTGAGAACCTTGCGGCAGCAGCGTGCGTCCTCAGCGAGACTGCCGCACCTGAAGATCCAGTGCTGAGGGAAGTGTACGACCGCGTGCGCATTTACCTCAATAGCGCGCTTCAGCAACCAGAAGCATCTCTCCGGCCCCAGCAGTCAAAGACACGAAGCAACTGCCAATCTCATGATCGGCGAAGCCCGGAGCGCGACAGTCGGGCCGAGGAGCGAAACCCTCGGCACTACGCGAGGTCGGTCCGGCCACGGCTTGGCCCCGATCGCGACGCCCGCGGCACCATCGACGCCCGGCGAGGCCAGGAGCGAGCTTCGGGCCGAGTCTTGGCGGAGGCGCTCCTTTTACCGCTACTACCGACGCTGCTCCTTTGATTTCAGGAGCCCAAACCCTGATGGGGTCAGGCCCAGAGCGTTTGGACCGCTCATTCGGCACGTGGAGTTCCTACAAAGATTTCGCGCCCCGACTACCATCAGCCGATACAACGAGGAAACGAACCCCGTGCATTGGCTTGAAGACTACCGTCTCGCCTGCAGGGCCGGAGGAGCGGACGACCTGTTCTCCATTTAGTACCTGCCTCTCTTCCTCACCGACTCGGCCAGGGGATGGTTCGAACACCTCCCCGAGGGCTGCATTCAGGACTGGGGTAACCTGCGCCGCATTTTCGTCGGCAACTTTTAGGGAACCTACACGCGCCCAGGTAATTCCTGGGATCTTAAAAACTGCAAGCAAGAGCCCGACAAATCGCTCCGAGACTTCATCTGGACCGCCGTGGCTCAGGAAGCCTTCGAACGGCTCGGGACCCTGCTAACGTCACCACCGATCCTCACGTCCCCAACCCTGGGAGAGCCCCTTCTCCTCTATATTGTGGCGACTTCCAAAGTCGTCAGCACCGTCCTCGTCGTCGAACGGAGCGAAGAGGGTCGGGCTCTACCTGTTCAGCGACCTGTCTACTTCATCAACGAGGTGCTAGCCGACGCCAAAACTCGGTACACCCAGGTGGAGAAGCTGATCTACGCCGTTCTCATCACGAGCCGCAAGCTACGGCACTACTTCACGAGCCACTCCGTCCAAGTGGTCACCGGCTTCCCACTCGGGGAGATCGTCAGCGGCAAAGACATGGTCGGACGCATAGCCACGTAGGCCATGGAGCTCATGGGGCTCGATGTCACCTTCGTCCCTCGGCAGGCTATTAAGCCCCAGACCCTGGCCGACTTCGTCGCCGAATGGACCGAGGCTCAGGAACCACTGACCCCCGGCAGGATCGAGTACTCGACGCTGTACTTCGACGGGTCCTGCATGCTCAAGGGCGCGGGGGCTGGGGCCGTCCTAATCTCCTCGAGGGGAGACAAGTTTCGCTACGTACTGCAGCTGCAGTTTCGCGCCTCCAACAACGCGGCCGAGTACGAGGCCCTGCTCCACGGCCTAAGAATGGCCATCACCCTCGGCATCCAGCGACTCTACGTCCAGGCGACTTCGAGCTGGTCGTCAACCAAGTCATGAAGACCTCCAGTTGCCGAGACCGGAGGATGGAGGTCTACTGTCAAGAGGTTCGCAAACTCGAAGACAAGTTCGATGGGCTCGAACTCCATCACATTCTACGTCGGGACAACGAAGCCGCCGACGCCCTCGCCAAGATGGGCTCGGAGCGTGAGCCGGTCCCCGACAGCGTTTTCCTCGAAGTCCTCACCAAGCCTTCCATCAGGATCAAGGAGGACCCGCCCGCCAAGGGCACGAGTAGTGAGTCGACCCTAGATCCGAGGGCGGAGGTAATGGCCGTCGCCCTCGACTGGTCCCGCAATATCTTCGCTTACTTTCAAGACCGACGTCAACGAAGCCAGGAGGGTCGCGCGCCAGGCCAAAACCTACGTCATCTCAGACGGTGAGCTCTACAAACGAAGCACGAGCGGCATACTGCAGCGCTGCGTCCCCCGAGACGAAGGCATGCACCTGCTCGACGACATCCACTCGGGCGTTTGCCGTCATCACGCCAGCCCTAGAACTCCGGTCGGCAAGGCCTTCCGTCAAGGCTTCTACTGGCCGGTGGCAGTAGCCGACGTCGAAAAGCTCGCTGGAACCTGTCAAGGCTGCCAATTTTACGGCCGGCAGACGCACCTGCCGGCCCAGGAGCTCCAGACGATCCCGATCGCCTGGCTTTTCGCTGTCTGGGGACTCGACATCATCGGACCGTTCAAAAAGGCTCCCGTCGGCTTCACCCATCTTTTTGTCGCCATCGACAAGTTCACCAAATGGATTGAGGTCGAGCCGGTGCCCAAGATTACTTCAACCCGGGCAGTCGATTTCATCCGCAACATCATCTGTCGGTTTGGTATTTCGAACTCCATCATCATCGACAATGGAGCACAATTCACCGGTCGACAGTTTCGGAAATTCTGCGACGAGTACCACATTCGGCTGGACATCGCCTCTATGGCACACCCAAAGACGAATGGGCAGGTCAAGCGGGCCAATGGAATGATGCTCCAAAGACTAAAGCCTCGGATTTATAACTCTGTCAGGCAGGCGGCCAGACGATGGGTCAGCGAATTCCCGTCAGTCCTCTAGGGTCTGTGAATGACCCCCAACAGAACCACCGGGTTCACACCATTCTTCATGACATTTGGAGCAGAAGCGATGCTGCCGACCGACCTCGACTACGACTCTCCGCGAGTCCGAGCCTACAATGAGGAAAGGTCGCAAAACGCACTGCAAGACGCTCTCGACCAGCTGCAAGAGGCGCGTGAAGTCGCCCTCCTACGATCCGCCAAGTATCAGCAAAGACTACGATGACTACACGCTCGGCGCGTCAAGGGTCGGGCGTTAAACGTAGAAGATCTGGTGCTGAGAAGGGTGCAAACGAAAGTCGACCAGCATAAGCTGTCGCCCCCCTGGGAGGGACCCTTTGTAATCAAGCGAGTCTTGAGGCCCGGCGCTTACAAACTAGCAACCGAGGACGGCCGAGAACTCGAGAATGCGTGGAACATCGAGAGCCTCCGAAGATTCTATACATAATAAAAACAGCTAAGTTCTCGCAACTTACTCCCGCTTATCGGTTTTGGGCTGCGAACTGTGGCCGCCCCGGCCACGCCTCGCACCCGGGGGCTACTTGCCTCCGCCCTCCTGAGTGTCGAAACGTCCGACCTCGCTACTTGCCTTCTGAAGTATCACGGCTTTTCTGGGCAAGGCGGCACAGCTCCTCCGACCGCTCCATTGTGCCAACGGCCGCCTCCTTGGCCTCCTCGGCCAAGCGTGTCCGATACTTCAGCTCTCGGATTTCCCGGGCGCTACGGCCGGCCCCCTCTTAGAGTTCTACGCGATCCAACGCATCAGTGAAAAGCAATTGATTGAACAGTTTTTAGCTAGCAAACTGCAAAGTTACTTACTCATGCAGGTCTGGCATAACATTCTGACCTCCTCGCCGAGGCTCCTCCTCTCGATGTGCAACCGAGTGATCTCCATTTGGAGTTCTTGGCTCTTTCTGTCAGAGTTCTCAGCGCGTCTTTCAGCATTCCCTAGGGCGAGGAATCGGTCGGTGACCAATTTCTTGGCCGCATCACACTCGCCACAGGTCCGTGCAAGCTCACGGCGCAAAGCCTCGACCTTCGTCTGGACGAAACCTTGCGGAGGCTGGCGAAGCGCCCTTTCAAAGGTCCCCTGCAAGACCCGCGAATCAGGTTCGTGCATAATACTCAAAACTTAAAATATTAAAACTTACCAGGCAGAGCGCTCCATAGGGATCGGCCATGGTCTCCTGGAACTCCTCCAAGCAGTCCTTGGTGTTCTGCATAAGAGTGAGCGCCGAGGAGACCCACTCGCCCCTCGAGCACACCTGGTTGTACAGGAACCTCCAAGAGTCCCAGGCGGCCTCATTGGAAGTTGGAGGACCAGGTGTCGGCTGGCGTCTCGACGAAGTTGACGGGGAGGGGTCCGGTCTCCACCTCAAAATCCGGGGCCGCCCCGTTTCCTGCCGTCGCCCAAGAGCGACAGAAGGCTGCGCCGTCACCACCAACGCTGCTGGAGTGACTTCAGTGGTCGGCGGCGGCGCGGGTACTGCTGGCGTCGACGACTCCCTCGGAGTTGGCAGCGCGGTCGGATCCCTCGTCCCCACGCCAGGGGACGGCCCGGCTTGTCTTTCCGTCGAAACGATGGCGCTCGGAGGCACCGTCGTCTCCTCCCCCACTTCCACATCCCCGGCGACAGGGCTCGGGGCAGTGGAACATCAGCCCCAACCTCAGCGGCCATGGGTTGTCCCTCGTCCCCTCCCGACCTCTTCGCCCGGGAGTCCCTCCTGATCCCCCTGGCCTCGGTGCTCGGGGGTTGCACCTGTTCTTCCCCCTACTCCACCGCGGTCTCTGCCGCGGGCACTACACGAGGCGGGGACGGTGAAGAATGTGCCGTCGGCTGCGCCGATCCCGCAGCAGGCGACCCTTCCTCGGGCGCTCCCCGCCACGAAGGCCTACGGCACGGCGAGAGAAGAAGGGGCACTGCAAAATACAACCAAAATGCCAAGCACTTCAGAACATCAGGTAAAATATCCGATTAAATCAAAATGCAGAAACTCACCGGTGCGACACTCGGATGGAGAAGGGCAGGCTCCCGCCTGGCGAAATTCCTCCGACCCCGGTGACTGCAGGCACGGTCGGAGTTGGGGGGCGAGCAGAGGAACCAGATTCCTTTGTCCGTGCTTTTTTTGCAGGCGGCCCCTCGGCGCTCTCCGCATCCCTCGCCCTTTGACGACGAAAGAGCGGCATATAAAATAATAAATGGGATCCAGAATTTATTTTCAACTTCTTTAATTCTTTGCTTTATTTTATACTTTTGATTTTTCAATTCGCATTTTCTAACCCGATTTATTAAAGACACACTTTGCAACTTAGAACAATTAAAGAACCAGATCAATTTGTGTTCATTATAAACTATATACAAGGTTAATTATATAAATTATAAAAACAAAATCAATAAATACAAATATATAATTAAGGTAATTAGTAAATTTAGGACCCTATAATTTTGAGGATGCTGTGCTGTGGCACGGCCCGCACAGGTCCGGAGATGCCCCTGACGACAATAAAATTGCTTGTAGGCTTCCAGATGACTTCCATCCGTGATGAAAGATTCTATGCGGAGAGCATTATCCCCTCAAAAAGTAGGATTGAGTTGCTAGCCCCTTACTTTGGTTGCTAGCAAATCGTTTTGCTCGTGGATGGTCCTTGTGCTTCGATTCTTTGTATGTATGGAAAATATTTCACTTGAATTATTTTTAATGTCCGCTATAAATCGCTGCTAAAATGGTAAGAGTACCACTCATATATGACGCCGTTCAACGTGCAACTTGGTTCTAAAAGAGTCCTTCTGAATTAAGTGACAAATTGTAGTTCAAGAAAAGTACTCCCTCCATCCCCAATCAATGAAGTTCACAAGTTTTTCATATTTACTTGTCTGATATATACCTACTTTTATCTTTCTTCTTGTTTCAACGCATCTCACTTATTTTATCATACTTAATTCATGTACACACTTGGATGACAAGTAAAAGAGGACGGAAGAAGTAGTAAATATCTTCAACTGTATGTCCTAATTAGTGATATGGACAACGGTCATTTTCATAATGCTTTCCGGCATATGTCGAATTACTGATCCAAATAAATTCCATCCTATTATTGAACTGCGTTAATGTTACTTTTATACAACTTGGGGTGTTTGGTATTGTCCAGCTTTAAGAAAACGATGCACCTTGTTGGCACTGTCTAATTTTGATCGTATCCTGAACTCACTTCGTCACAGCAATTTATGGACCACCAACAGCGGCAGTTTTCATGCTGCATGCTCTGTCCATGTAGTTAACCTACCCCTTTTTACTCCCCGTGGAAAAAGAACCTGCCATTGCACCTTGTTCTTGGTGAGGTCTAACTATTAGGCGGTACAGAAGATGCTCTATCAGCCTGACTGTTTTACTCGAAACCTGATGCATTTTCTACTTCCTGAACCATTAGTTTGAGAACACCGATCACGCAGAATGTCTCTGGCACCGCCCATAGTTGATCTTTATCTTTATATATAATAATAGAAAAGATAACACTATACAGGAGTTTGTCTTGAAAATAGAACTTACGATTAATGTTACATTTGTTTTAAAGAGAAGATACAGAAGTGTATTGACAAATATTCTGTCAGTAGCAAAATACAAGCCTCAAACAGAGGAAGTATTTTGTTGGACGAAGTGCAGCTGCGATTAGTTGAACGAAGTGCAATTGCGATTATACTAATGGAATCCCATTGAGTTTACTCGAGGGAGACCTAAATTGGCACCTAAACTATCTTGACAAAATTGCAGTAGCAGAGTGCCCCTCGTACGTCCACTGCACATATTGCTCTGTTTTCAGGACTTCTACCATAGCCTATTTATTAAAAGACGATAAAAGCATGATTTATAATTATTATTTTCTATTCCTTTAGATATAATAAAGAACTTACTGATAATCCAGTACAGCCTTATGAGCTTATCTACTGTTACACTGTCTTTCTGAAAACTACTTGTTTATATCTCCAGCTTCTTTTGTAGGCACACTTAGTCAATGGGTGGATGGGTTGTGTTTGGGAGTCTCTGTCCACGTACAATTGAATGAAATAGCCCGAGAGCGCGGTCAGGTTGCGCGAACGGCACCATGTGCGATGCACCTCGTACTGTTGCGAAGGTCAGGAAGTTTCCATACTCTGTCACCCAGCCTCCAACCTTGAATTCAACAGGGCAAATGTTTCATTGGTCAGATTTCTTTTTTGAATTGAAAAGTCAGATAATTTGTTTTATGGCAATGAAACTGTTATATACTGAGATAGCAAAAGTATACCTGGTGTTTCCGGAACCAGGTACTGTATGGGACTGTGATTTGCAATCCCATGGTGTGCGCTAGCTCTCGCACAAGGGTACGGCTGCCCAAGAGAGGCACAACAGAGTCTTGATCCCCGCTGTAATTGTTGGGTGATCTTGTCACAAGATGTTTTACGTGACTCAAAACAATTTATATGATGCAAGAGAGGGAAAGTTACATCACCTGAATACCCAAAGTGGTATCTTGTGCTCCACAATTCGTTGAAGTATAGGCAAGATGTTGGTGTTGCCGTCGGTGTCGCTGTAGTTCAGTATACTGGCACATGATGCATATGATACATGTGAGTTTGAAAGTTGAACAGCTTGAAAATTTACAATAATTTGTCACATTTCTATTTGGCATCGCTAAATCAAAAGAACGTTTTAGGATCTATATATCTATAGACTTAAATAAAACAAGTCATTCTAGTAAAAACAAAAAGGTTGAAAACAGATCGTTATAGAAGCACAAGATATATGAACCGTGAAAGTAACAATGAAATTTTTTATCGTAGATATAAATGGGGAGTGGTAGAGTCACTTACTCGCTACACATGCTCCACTGATAGGGCAAACGAGTCCTATTAGCATGCAGAGCCTGTTGCACTTCTGGAAGGTTGAAGTAGAAGAACCTTTCGTAGGACATGCAAACATCCACTCCCACACTGATTTTTGTTATCTACATTGAGTGAAAAATAACCAATTAAATTAGAGGAATCAAATAACTTAGATTGAACATTATGCACTATGAGAAGCAACAAGCAAGCATACGTATTTTCGCAACCGTAGCTCCTGCATCACAATTGATGGGTAGCAGACATCGAGAATAACGTCATAGTTGTTGACGTAGTCCCCAACTATGCCGTTCGCCTCTGCAATTGCATCGTTGCACGACTTGCTCTCGTTGTGGGGGTTATCGAAGGTGTAATCCTCGAAATTACAGCTGTGGCTGATCGCCAGAAATATTTCGTCCGAGATCATGCCATGAGACCAGAAGTACTCGTAGGTTGCAGGGACATCCCTGTCAAGCTTCAGAAGCGGATTTCCGATCTATTCAATGTAATCACTAAGTCAGAATTATCAAAAGTCAATGAAGTTTGAATCAATAAGACCATGATAAATACTAGTTTGAGCAGTTACAGCGACTCCCTTGATATTGAATTTGAAACCCGTTGATTTCTCATTATGTGTGAGAAGTAAATCAGTGACTTGAGGTATGTAATGCCCTGCATTTTTTATTTATCAACAACATTAGCCATAGACTAGAAGAAAATGCACGTTCATAGGTGAAAGAGAACTTGCAGTTCAAAATCCTTTCCTACCTGCGTAGCTCTCTCCAGAAAGGAACAGGGCTCTTGATCTGTACTCGGGAAACTTCTTGTACCATCCTAACAGAAATCTGTACATGTCTTCAGCTGCATGTAACAGAAATGCGGTTAACTGTACTAATCCAGGCAAGTATTTCTTTTGACGTACTAGCACACAATATCTCATCAGCTAACCGGTATGCTTATCTCCTGTTTTGTAGTCTGATGAGGTGTTTGAATAGGACCACCCAACTCCAGCCGGTGATTCGACAAACAGAAGATTTGACGCTGCACAATTTCCGACAAAACAGCATGAAATATATACTTAGTGAAGCATAATGTGGAATAAATATGGTAAGGCAATCCTACCTTTGTTCCATGACTTCTTGTTCAGCCTGAGACCTCTACCGTCTCCTCTCGGATAAAACGGGCCGAGCTCCGTGAAAGCGCCTCCTCCGACCGAAGAACAGCCGGGACCTGTCAATCAGTCAGATAGACTGCAACTGTTAGGGCTCCTTTCGAACGCAGGATTTTCACAGCAATTGCGCAGAAATTTCACAGGAATCAGTTCAATTTCACAGAAAAAATACAAGAATAAGAAATTTTTCCTTCAATCTAAAGGAGGTCCTTAGCCAGTTGTTGCTATAATGCTATCAAAGGCATTGCGCCGTGAAAGAGAATAATCTTTATTTCGCTTTATTTTTCTGTGCGTCGAAAATGAGATCGAATGATTCCCGAAGCTTTCTTTCTTTCGGTGCCTTTTGCTGCATGGAGATCAAATGATGCCTCGCTTGTTTTGACATCCACAGGGACCATTGCACACACAGCACGATGAAGTATGGCTCTAATTGGCAAGCCTACAGCTCAAAGATAAACTAGTACTTTGTTGAAAAAGGGTATCAATTTGCAATTAATTAATGTCAATGTCAAATCCTTTTTTTATTAACATAGCAGAAGGGGATCAGGTGACGAATAGACGCGGTACCCTGTTCTCAGTCCAGGAAACACTAACTTTATCATGGTTCCTTGATGAACAAAGAATGATCATTGAATATGTATATGAGTAAAGAATCAAATCGGCTGCCTTATTTGAGAAAATACAGAAGGCAATTCATTTCCTGGTCCTGGCTACGGAACTTTAATCGCAATAAAAAATTCGTGCTGATATTGTTAATGAAACAGTGTACAACTGACAAAGGCAATTCAGATATATATCCACCAAAAATACCAAACAACAGTACCAGTACAAGATAGGATTACGGTAACAAGCTAAAAATATGAACTGTTCAACAGATCTGTTTCACAATGAAAAAATAAAAAAACATCAAAATTCTCAAACAGCAAGAACAGAGGATTTAAGATCCCTGTTGAGACTACTTTTTAACAAAAAAAATCCAAGTAGATAATGCAAGCCCAACAAGAATCAAACTGCAAGAACTGTTTTCAGAGAGAGAGAGAGAGAGAGAGAGAGAGAGAGAGGGCTCCGGCAACCAACCTCCGTTGAGCCAGAGCGTGAGCGGCTTGGCGGCGGCGTCCTCCTGCGCCTCGGCGAAGTAGTAAAACAGGCTCCTGCCGGCCTGGACGTCCACGTCCACGTACCCCGCGAACTGCCTGAACGCCACCGGCGGCTGCCCCGGCAGCCGCGTCACCAAATCCTCCACGGGGAACGCTGACACGCGAGCACCGCCACCGGCAAGAACCAGTACCGCCGCCGCCATGGCCATGGCCACGCGCATCGCCGCGGCCCTCCAAGACGCAGCCGCCATTGCCGCGAGATCAGGAGAGTTGGGCGCGGCCAGAAAAGAGCAGAGGGAGGAGGAAGCAACACAGGGGCCGGAGCTTGGCGTGGGCGCTCTTTATACCACCGGGACCGGGAGGCAGCTGTAACCTTTTCCTCGGTTTCGACGTGAGGGAATTGCGCCCAGGGTTCGATCAAACCGCTGCTGCGGTTCGGTTTTACTATTGAACCGGTTTTTGCTTTAAAAATTTAAAAAAAATTTGAAAATTTGAAAAAATTTGAAAATTCGAAAACCGCTCAAACCGAGCGGTTTACCGCAAAAACCGTTGAAAAACAGCTCAAACTGATTTGATTTCAAATTCAAAAACGGTAAACCGTAAAAACCGCTCGGTAAACTGTAAAAACCGTTCGGTAAACTGTAAAAACCGTTCGGTTTTCTCTCAAAAATTTAATTTTTGAATTTATTCGGTTTTTTAACTGTTTTCGTGGTTTTTACGGTTTTCGTTAAACCGCTCTCGAACGGTTTTCGCGGCTCAAACGGTTTTTAAAACCCTCATTGCGCCATAAGCTCGTCGTTTGTTGGAGCAAGCCGTTCAGTTTAGGTTGGATCCGATTTTTGAAACTTCCGCCGGTTGTTTCCAGATTTTGAGGAAACAGATTACGTAGGAACGTAAGCGCAACCTCCTTTTTGATCATTACAAAAACTGATTGCTAATCATTGGAGACTGTGGGTCACAAGATTTTTGCCCATTTCATTGTGGAGACGAAATGGTTTTATCCGTTTTTGCTTTGGCATAAGAATTCATGTACTCACTCCCACTCCGATTACTGTCATTATTTTAAAGTTCATAATTTTTTCATTTTTACTTGTCGTTCTCACTTTTCAATATACTTTTTTTTTTATTTTTAATACATGTCTATATCTATCTCTCTTTACTCCTTTTCAGCGCATTCTATTTTTTCATCATGTTTAATATTATAAAAGTATTTTTTATAAAAAAATTAAAAGTACAAATACTAGATTTTTAAAATTAATTAAATCTATAAAAATTATTAGTCAAATATAGATGACATGAAATCCAAACAAATAATTATTTTTGAGACGGTAATAGTTCATTGTATTCTCAGAAAAGAAGACAAATGTTATTCATAAGAATTCATGAAAATTGAAGGCGTTTATCTGCTCTCCCACCCAAGCGAGCCGAATAGGTAGCCGTTGGAGCGAGCACCAGGAAGCGAAGATAAAGGAGCAGCAGAAGCCTATTGACTGCTCCTGCCAATTCAGTTTCAGTTACAGGTCAGACTGACGCAGGGGCATTGAAGCCCTGCCGCCCAGGCATCAGCCGTCAGGAAGACTGCGATGGCATGCGCCTGCTCACGTCGTTCCTGAGTCAGCATGCAGACGCTACGGTAACGGCGCCGCCTACCGGTCAGTTCGGTTCAACTACGGCTGAGGTAAAAAAATCTTTCGTTTCGATAGCGTTGGCTTTTTCCTAGCGTTTGAGAGGCGGGAGAAAAATAAAAACGGAAACAAAAATAGAATAACTTTTTTTCTGACTATTTTAACGGAATTTTTCTATTTTTTTATCGTTTTATCTAAATACGATAATGAGATCTCATTTGAACATATTTTATAAAAAATAAAAATTAAAAGTTATGAACCAAATAACCTCTTGTTGAGCTATATTGTTGGATTATATATTATAAATTTAATTGTAACTTGTATTATATATATTGTAAGACTTGAACTATATTGTAAATGTTCGATATTTATTTTATTCATATTTTTGACATCTTTTTCGGTTACTAACCGTTTTGTTTTGTTTTTGAACTCTATATTTATCCGTTTATTTTCGTTTTTGACTTTTCTGTTTTCGTTTGCGTTTAGTATTGTAAATATAAAAGTAAAAATGGTTAAGATGTTTTTCCTACCGTTTATGTTCGATTTCAGCCCTAGGTTCAACTGAGTACTGTATCCGGTTTTCTTGCGAGTTGCAAGGGTGGAGTGGGATCAGGATAAGCCGATTTTGGCAGGGTATCTGTCCGGCACGGAGAACTTTGTGGTGAGACTTGGTCAACAGAGGCAGCTGGGGGCGTGTCCACCTGGACAAACGTCCGGTCTTGTTTTTCTCGGGATACCCTCTTCGAAACAGAGGAAAATTATTTGTTTATGCGTTTTCTCAAGTGAAATTCACTGCTACTTAAAAAGTACAGTTTTTTTTACGTGCATGATAAAATATGCTTTAAAACAGATAGGCTAGACTACATACACATAAAAAAAATGTATTCAAAATTATCTTTTTTTACAAATCTGACGAATAATTTTTTTTCACATACACCTCTTATAAATTTAATGGACGAGCTCTTTCGAATTTTCCAAATTATAACCTCACACAGACCGTTGTTAGTTAATAAAACACAACTAGTCGAAACAAATATATGAAAAAAAAAATTATTAAAAAATAATTAAAAAAACTATTTTATTTTTAAAACTAAAAAGACTTAGAAGGTAACCTCATACTTATTAATTTTCACCAAAGATGGAATAAGTCAATCGGGGCTCAAGATGTCCGAACGTGCGTGTTGCAAAACGGGAAGGAACTTGGCATGCAAGGGATCGAGTTGGCACGCACCACTCCGTTATCTTTTGTGTCTTTTGAGCGGCGATGGGTTGGCAAGTCCGAGTTGGAGTGCTTGAAAGTGCATCTACATCTTTAGTGGGTTTTGGTGAATTGAATGACAACATGATTAAAAGACTAACATTATTTGTTGAGTTGATGAGCAGGTTGTTAATTCTAAAAGAGTATTGAAATATTTTGATTCATGATGACTGTTATATCCCTTTCAATCAAGAATACATTGATCCCAAGTCAAAGTGAAGTTGTTACAAGCCAAGAGTGAGATCAAAAGATATATGTACTATAAGTGAAGATCCCATCAAAATGTCACTTGTCACATGAAGAATGAAAGGTGTTCATCCTAAGTAAAGTGAAGAAAAAATAAGCAAAATGAGGTTAAAAGCTGTGAGTGCCTTAAGATTTAAGAAAAGTCTCACCAAGAAGCTACTTGACTTGCGATGATAAAAGTAGATATCAAGAAAATCAAGAGAAGCAAAGACAAGCAAAAAGAGAGATCAAGACTTATGATGAATCAAATTAAAGATATCTACATGAAGCTACTTGACTTGCAAAGATTTAAGTTGATGTCAAAGAAGCCAAGAGAGGTTATGCTAAGCGAAAATGAGATCAAGAGTTATGATGGATTATATTTAAGATCTCAACCAAAAGGCCCTTAGTTTGTGAAGTTAACATCAAAGAATTCAAAAAGCATTCATTGAAGATACAAGGCAACATTTGACTCAAGTTAGTGAGAAGGTGGAGAATTAATTTGACGGTGTCGTGATGGACCGGGAAAGCGAGAAGGGCAAGAAGGAGTCTTGGCGCCGAAGAACCTTAATACTAGAGAAGGACAAGTTGAGTTGAATCGTGATGGACCTTTCAAGCTACAAAGAGTCATATTTTGCTAAGTGCCGATATTCTATTGAAAAAGAAGAAAAAGTATTTTGGAAGCATTTAGTGGATATTGATCACATGGATTGAAAGTTTCTAAGATTACTAGCTCAAAACGGAGTAGCTCAAACAAAACGTGTGTTGCTTATCCTCAAGAAGCAATTTTATGAAGAAGTGGCAAGATTCAAGAATCGAAACTCAAGTTTTATTATAGCTTTTTATTTATTTCTTGAGTATATGTTTGCCGATCTATTAAGAGGGATGCAACATAGATTAAAATATAATCTCAGTGCTCATAGACACCCAAGTGAGAAGAGAGAAACACCATGGCCACACCTTCATAAGGTTTGCTGAGACAGGAAAAACCGAAAGTTTCGGTTCTGATAGTTTCTAGCAAAATCAGTTAAGTCTCCACCGGAGTGTCCGACACTTGCTCGGAGTGTCTGATCAGCCCTCTTTGTGGTCGAGGTTTTATCC
Organism: Zoysia japonica; assembly: GCA_001602275.1. NCBI lineage: Eukaryota > Viridiplantae > Streptophyta > Magnoliopsida > Poales > Poaceae > Zoysia > Zoysia japonica. The sequence goes on along the minus strand of BCLF01000024.1, from coordinate 133,569 downwards.
TCCGGAGTGTCCGGCACTTTGCCTGAGTTCACTAACCGGATGTTTCGGTTTGGAAAATCGAAAGTTCTGATTTTTTTCTGGGTTGTGTCTAACGGCTAGTTTCTTCTGAAAACCGAAATTTTCGGTTGGTAAACCGGAAATTCTAGTTTTCCTAGTTTAAGCCCCAACGGCTAGTTTGAGAGAGTGGTTTAAATACCTCCTCTCTCCCCTAAGTGGTTGTTGCTGGTGTTGCTCACGTTTATAACTGAGCCAAAACATTCTAGAGCTCTCCCCAACTCTTTTTTGTGAGGCTTGTGTGATTTGTAAGAAATCATAAGTGTTGGGTTGAGAGATTGCTTTTTGAGAGCATATTTGAGCGCTTCCATTCATTGAGCACTTGAGCATGGAGTTGCAAATCCGTGAGCATTTGTTACTCTTAGAGGTGAAGCCTCCTAGACGGCTAGGCGTCGCCCGGTGAGCCACCAAGCTTGTGGTGTGCCACGAAAAAATTTGTGAAGGCCTGCTTCGCCTCCGCAAGGGAAGAAGCAAGATAGTGATTTGAGAGAAGTGGTTGAAAGAGACTCGGCTTGAAGTTGGCCTTGTGAGTAGCTCAAGCTTTCTCAACGGAGACGTAGACAACTTGGGAGCAAGTCGTTGAACTTCAGTGCAATAATTACTCGTGTCCTTGCTTTGATTTGCATTTCTTATTTCATTAAGTTGTGCTTGTGACTAACCCTTGATTCTTGTGAATCAAGTAGCTATCTTGTTTCTTGTACTCTTTTAAGGGTGCTTTGCAAGTTTCTCGAGAAATCTCTCAAAGTTCAGGTTTATCCCTCTGTCCTGAAAAAACCGAAAGTTCCGGTTTAGCAGTTTACTTACTGTGCTATCCAGGCAAAACCGGAAGTTCTGGTTTTTATAAATCGGAAGTTTCGGTTTTGGCAGTTTTAATTTCCGCTGCAAGTTTGTGTTAATTTTCAGGAACGCCTATTTATCCCCCCCTCTAGGCGACATCTAGGTCCTTTCAGTGCTGCAGGTCTTGACACCACCGAACCCCTACTAGATCTGTTAACAACGAGACGGCAAGCAAGTTAAATATAGTACTTTCTCTGTTTTTAAAATCTAAGTATGTTTGCCATCGTCGGTCGGCATAAGTCGTTTGCACCATGCAGCTTGCCTCTTTGATTCATCTCTACTCCTTAAAAAGTATAATTTTTTTCTACATACATCTGGTTAAACATCCTTGTTGACACCGAAAAGATCCGAGTCAAGGCACCACACGCACATCCGTGTGCGAAAACGACGGGATCGCCTGGTCATGATCACAACCGCAACTGGAAGATCAAGCTCGGGAAGGTCCCCATCGAAGCAGTACCTTTCTAGAGTTGATCTGAGCTCGGCAGGCCAGCCGGATCGTCTTCATTTGCCGTCGAGACGAAGTAAGAACAAAAATTAAGGTTTGGAAGAGGAATAGAGTAAAAGGGATAAAAGTAAAGACATATTTGATTAACGATCGGAGGGTTTCTTTCAATCGGCCTTAGACCTTTTTATATAGAAGTGGGATGGTGTTATCCGTGGAGAAATAAATCCTAACAAACCGAATCTGAATCAGATCTGGTATGCGTTCAAAACTACTAAAAACCGACTTTTCTAGACACTCCGATAATGTGCCGGAGTCTCCGGGACCCGAATACTCCGGCAGAGGGCCGAACACTCTGATGAGTTGAAAATTCGGCTTCAGAAGGGGTGTTACCGGATTCTCCGGTCAATTACCAGACACTCTGGTGATCTAAAATTCACTTCCAAAGAGAGGCACTTTGCCGAAGTCTCTAACCCTGTCGCAGCCATTTTTGTTAAGAACATAAATTCCTCATCCGATCTCCGATTTAGGTGATCCATATATCCGTTTTGATTGTGGTGAGGGCTATGTTTTACAACCTTCAAATCATAAATTTGGCTTTATCTTCCTATATTTTCAAGCACTTCGTAGAATTTAGCCAAACTTTTCAAAAATACCTCCTAAGTTCTGAAAATCATGTTAAAAAATAACTCTTTCGAGATAACCATTATTGGACGGAACTTGAATATTTTTAGTCATATTCGGTCTGCCAATCTGCAACTTTCGACTTGGTAAACCAGAACTTCCGTTCTTCCTAGAATACAAGTTTTTGGTATCAACAATCATCAAAAACGATAAGTTAGACTACATACACATAAAAAAATACATTCAAAACTGTCCCTTTTTACAACAATGGTCCTTGTGAATTTAAGATTTGGAAGATTTAAAATAGGTTGTCCATTAGATTTTTAACTGCTTTTTAAGTAGTAGTGATACCTGTGATAATGTATGGTGTAAAAAAAATATTAACTTAAAAAAATAATATATTAATATTAATATTTGAAGTTTCTCATTCTTCATCATAAAAAAGTTAAATACAAACTATTTTGGATCTTTCAAATCTTGAATTCACAAGGACCATTGTTAATTAACAAAATACAACTACATGTAACAAATATATGAAATCCAATAAAAGTTGTTGTAAAACAAAAACAAATTCATTTGGGGTTGTTCCGCGAATTGCTTCCCACTGCTGTCATCCATATGTTAATTTATGGTGAAGATTGAGAAACTTTAAATTTAATATTAATAAATTATATTTTCTTAAGTTAATTTTTTATTAAACTGTAGCGTTAGCTTGGGCATGGGGACTAGTTCCTATAAAATTACTGCAAAATTACTATGAAATTCTTACATTTGAAACGGGGCATGAGATCAGCTGCCATGGCGTTCCAGCGATAGGAGTATTTCCCAAGCAAGCGAGGTCGTAGCACACCCGTAGGAGTGCCGTACGCGTACATTTCGCTTGGTGTATTTGAGTCCTCAGGATATACTCATAATTTAAGTTGTTTTGAATAATGATATGATCTCTATAATATAATATTGACTTTAATTTATGATAAAAAGATTTATTAAAAATTGACATATGTATATTTTTATAAAACTACTTTTTAAGAAAAATCTAATCATACGAATTTAAAAATTATTTATAATTTATATTTCCAATATTTGATTAAGTGACATATGTACTCCTATATGTTTTAACTGTTAATGAGTCCATACAAAGATCGATGCAAAAATTGTTTGTTATCTCACTCGAAAAAATACCCTTAAGTTTTAGATTCTAATGTGAATCGAAACGGATTTTTCACAAGTAATTCAAATCAGAATCACTTATATTGTTTCTCCATTTTTCGCTAGAACTGAGGAATGGGTAAAATGGTGTAACAAGTGATTATGATTCAATTCCTTCGTATTTTAACTGTATCTATAATGTTTTAATAAATCAGCCATTTCACAAAGTGACTCTGATTTAGATAGTGCCTTGAACCGTACGAAAGACACAATAAAAATATTCTTGTCACAGTTAAACTAAGAAATATGAACCGTTCTCGTTTGCAGTTAGCTTCGTAGCACACTCCATTTCACATAACTACGATGTAATAGTGTGTTCAAATCAATAGGAAACCCTGGAACACAATAGGGAAATCAAAAAATCCCTAGGGATGCTCGCTGATTCCAGTAGTGTGTTCAAATCATGCGCAAATTGCGAGTCACGGATCTAAACTTTGGTCATGCCCTTTCAGCGTAAAGCATTAATAACTGAAGAGTACGTACCCAAATCTCTAGGAGAAATCGATTCCACTAAAGAAGCAATTAATTAAGTGATCATCGACCTGCTGATTCAAAATGATGAGACGGTGAATGCAGGGTGGCGCAAGAAACGTTTATATATAGCGTGGTCGTTTTTGGAATGTCATGGAGTCTTAATTAGATAGTCGACCTCAACCGACGATACAATGCCATTATTACAATCAGAACGTACTGTAATAGTGTAGCTTGTCTAAAATGGCTAAACGTGCCCCATAAAAAAATACAATATCGTTTTAATTTTAGAAATGAGTGGCTGGCTTGACCATACTTTTTCGTTATTTAATACTCCTGCTTGGTCATGCAAAGTATCATCGGTTATATCGTTGGGACGTAGGCATCCGAAAACGATTTTATGTTAGAATATATTTCTAAATAGCTGTTTCTTCAAGATTTTATTTGTCCGTACGTGGGAGATGCTTAAGCTCAGTCCATACCATATCTCTATTTGGCAAAGTTGTGATATTTTTTTTAATGCGCTCCATCTTTGCCTGCATTAGCTGGTACACAGCTAAGCAAGTACGTTCGCCATGCTAATTTCAAAGGCCATCTAATTATAAAATTCTCTTGAGTATATATTGCACTTCAGGCTTAATCATGTTTTTCATCTAGTATTTTTCACATCTGGTAACTAACTAATCTTCGTTTTCCATATACATAATCTTTGTACTCCTATCAAGCTTAAGATATAGGAGTAGTATTCTTGTTCTAGTACTAGTTTTCAATGGGGGCAAACCCTTGCGCAAATATAAGCTTTGCATATATATCCCCGGCCAAGCTAGTCCGTCGACGCAACAGCGACGTGTGACCTAACAAAGATAATGGCACTGTAGTGGAGGACACAACACACAGTCTTGAGCAAAACCTGCAGATAATGTTTTCGGTGGATGCCTAGTCAAGAGAACATTTTGTTCCTTCCTCCGCATCCACTTTCCGGAAACATGAAGCAGACTGGGACAGGCTAACTCCGACGACGGACGTTTCATGGGTCCCCTTAATTGTGCGGGTCGTTTGGCCGTTTTGCCCATTGGAAACTTGGGTGAGCGCGTGCTGCCAGCCATGAACTGATGAACATAGTCTTTCTCGGCTGAGAAGAAAAGATTAATCTCTACCTCTTAAAAAGCACGATTTTTCTTTTCTATATACACACGATAAAATATTTTTAGCAGAAATAGGTTAGACTATATATACACAAAAAATGTACTTAAAATTATCTTTTCTACAAATCTAATAGATAAAATTTTTTTACATACACACTTTACAAATCTAATGGATAAGTTTTTTCGAATCTCGCAGATCTTAAACCACATTTATCATTGTTAATTAACAAAACACTGAGATTAAAGGAAAGTTGTTTAAAAACAAAGCAAATAAGATCTTAACTAATGAGAAGAAGCCGCCGAACGGGCGTGGATTACGGCCTTGCATGGTCCTGTATGACTGTATGTAGCAACCATTTTCCGAATCTTAAGCTTCTTCATCACGTCAGTTCTCCCAAATCTCGAGAGCTATGAAGATAATTAGGGTCTCTACAACACCACGTGAGTCACTCTAGGTTATTAATATTAATATTAATTTTGGATTAATATTAATAAACAAATTTATTTTGGATTAATGTTAATATTAATGGTGAAGAATGAGAAACTTCATATTTTAATATTAATATATTATTTTTTTATATCGTAGCGTTAGCACGAGTATCAGAACTATAAGGAATAAATGGTACAGATCTTCCCTTTTATTTTTCAATTTTTATCCTACTCTACATTTCTCTACATCTAAACGACACCTAATATAGGTTACAAGACAGCTGATTTTAGTAGGTGCGTAATCGGTTGGTCTAAGATAATACGCGGTAGCATTTGTCTGCTACTATATGCGACAGGAATCTTGGTATTTCCAAGGGGGGGAAACGAAAAAATTTGGCCCTGCCCTCTGCCTCTGAAGCATAACCCCTTTATTTGGGTAAGCTAGCTACATCAGCGCTGTTGCGGCTCTGGATAACAGTTTGCATCCGCACTGGTTTCTAGCTGGTCGAGAGATCGGGTGATCCAACGCGTGACATTGGCAACATTTGTACCGCCAAAACTTCCATGGCGCAAACGACCAACCCGGGCCCAGGAATAGGAGCATCGGCATGTCGGCAGCTAACATTGGATCCAGAAACAAATTCCCGCAATCTGGCCGTAGCCTCACATCACAGCCATCGGCGAGCTCATACAATGTTTGGCTACAGTATGCTGCTACTATTCTGCATAGCCATGTCAGTGCACCAAGTAGGAAACAACAATTACAATTGTATAACCTGAAAGGGGGTAAACTACGATGTCTCTGGACTGGGAATACATACATCACTACACAGTATACACGCCAGTTAAAATATATCCGAAAGGTTGAAGGTACAAGCAAACCTAAAGTTGCTATCCACGTCCTTGAATCCATAAACTGTATCGCCTACAGATTCTCAACAATCTACAACTTTCCTCATGTGTGCCACAAGGGAACATGAAACTCAGCAACTTGCATACACAACAACATTGTACTACCTCTGTTCTAGAAAGGCTGATGCTCAGACAAAGAAAGCAAGAAGAAAATATACTGCACTTCTGTCTGAATTTTGGAACAGAGCGAGCTTTGTTACCTAGAGACACAAAGAACTAAACTAAGAAGTAATAAGTGACACCGAGAGGTACAATAGTAACAGAAGCTGAACTGATCTGATAATAAGCATACCAAGATCATATACATGGCACCACATTGAAATCTACCTTATTCTTCAGTCTTGTTATTTCTATTTCTGCACAAGTGTGAAAAGAGAAATAAGATCTCAATCTGACATACAGAAAATGAATGCGACAGGTCAAACATACGCTTGGAATAAATGTATATCCTTGCGGAAGTTCTCTAGTTCCTCTGGGTTAAACAGACCATCCTCAAACTAGGACATGGAGATAAAACAAATTAGTTAATCGCTTGCAAGGTACAACTACGAGGGATCTGAAGGTGGGCAAACATGACACACCAGCTGCCTGAAATCTTCATCCAGCCTTTTGTTTTGAAGAACTTCAGCAAGATCTTCATTCTGAAGAAAAGATTGGATGAAGTAAAGAACAAATATCCCACATTCATCCCCATTTTGCTGCGGTACCTACATAGATGTTTTGTGGACTAGGATAAGAAATCTGCATTTTAAAAGATATAACAAAACTTGTTAAGAATAGAATTAGAGATGTCAAAAACAGTACCTTGGGGAACTCCAGTCGGATTTTGTTTATAAATTGTCTGCTTTCTTCACGCTCTTCAGTTTTGTAGATATCAACAATGAATCTAGCATACCAGCAAATAATGATAGTAAATGTAAGATATTTCAGGCATAAACTAAGTTCTGACATTTACCTGCCATATAAGATGCAGAAATTTGTTACTGATGTTGTTTCTGCCAACATAGGCTAACAAACATACAAATTCCAAAAAGTGTTGAGATTAACAGTTCATTTGAGGGTCAAATGATTTTGAGGTGCTGTAGCAAAGTTGGATTTGATGTTGTCCTACGGTTACAATATAGAATGTATAAAATATAGCCACTGGCATGCTAGTTTCACATTTCAGGATTCTGAGATACTGATTTCAATTGAATCCTGCATTAACATACAGCTTGTAGGTGTAACCAAATCAAAACAGCAAATATATATATTTAACATACTGACTCTGCTTGCATCGTTTTGGATATAAAGTGAGAGGGATAAAAGGGGTCAGACCTTCTGATGACTGATTGCAATGTCGGGTCTGTTCTTGTGTTGAGTGAATCCAGCACTATCATGCGTGGTCCTTTCTTAGCATCCGAGCAGTCTGTCTCATTGAAGTGGCACAAGACAAGTAGGCTCCAGTGTCCCCTGCAGCAAAACAGAATGAAAATTGCATACCCATCCGATGCTCTGATGTATTTTTTTTTTACATAAAGAAGATTTCACATGGTTAGTAAAGAGAAACTTACCCACAGACCACAGGAATAAAAACAAACTTTCTTGAAAAAATTCTCTTTGCCTTTATCCATTTAAGGACATTTGATTTATTGTGGCCATTGTAGTACATGTTAAACCATAATGAATCAAAGTATGCATAATCACTCTTTTTGTCTTCATCAATGCTCTTCCAAAGATTCCTATTAAAGCAATAAGACTAAAATTTTCCAGAAGACCAACAAGCAGACCAAAGTGAGAGACAAATACAGCACATACTCCATGTATGATTCAAAAATATCAGTGTCCAACATGTCTTGATTGTCCTTGTTTCTCCTCCTAGTTGCAATGCGGGAGCTTTTATTCTTGGGGAGGCTATCATAAAAGGATGGCAATGCATTTTTAGAGTTCCCATGCATCGTCACTGTTGTCCTTCTACTTGTTCGAGAGTGCTTGCTTTTGGACGCTACAATTGGAAACAGAAATAAAATACAAATTCAGTCCGAGGACAAAACATGTAAAAAAGTAACAAATCAAAATCTTTGCACTGGACATAGATATCAAGTCTTCATGGAGAAATCATCCTTTACTAATTCTATCTCGAAGGTATATCTTCGTTTATAAGAAATAATCGCAATGTTGTATCATAACTTCCACTTTTGTATTGAACTCTGTTTTTAAATCCCTTTGTGAACTTGAACTAAATCGATTGTTGTAAGACTTAATAACTGTTCTGTAATATATTTTCATAGCTCATGTTTTACTATTTGAACATTGTTGTTTAGATGTCACCCGAGATAGATCATGAAGGGCGAACCACCATTGTTTGGGTGGTTCTGCCAAATGCATGACAAAAACTCCCCAATACTACAGGACCATATAATGTGAAAACAAGCACAACTGCAACACAAAAACACAAATATTCATGTGTGCATGGAACAAAGTGAGAATGGTAAGAAAACGAGCTACCTCACTAACGAGACAATAATCGACATAACACACTGAGAATGAGAAACAGCCATGGGGTACTAAAGAAACAACATGAGGGGAAATCAACTCATTAAGAAATGGTCTGCATTCCTAGGACAAGAAAATGTGCAAGCTACTCCCTCCGGTTTTAAATTATTGACACCGTTGACTTTTAACATCAACTTTGACCATTCGTCTTATTCAAAAAATTGTTCCAATTTGTAAAATTATTAGTTGTAATTTAAATTCCACTAATAATAAATTAAATAATGGATAAAGTCCAAATTACTACCCTTAAGTATAGCTCAAGGCCAGATAACCCCCTAAACTCTTTTTTGGTTCATTTTATCCCCACACATATGTCATTTGGCTCAATTTACCCCCTACTATAATTTGTCTTTTTTGTTTCTCCATATATAAGTTCAATCTTAAGCTAAAATTTTACAAGATGATAGAGCACATCATAACACATGTTAGAAAAATACACCATATTTTTTTATCATTATTTTCGTATAGTTTTGTGTCATAAGGATTAATTTCTATTAAATATTCTTACCTATGAAAATAATTACAAAAAAATTATGTTGTATTTTTTTAACATGTGTTATGGTGTTCTCTATCACCTTGTAAAATTTTAGCTCCAGATAATGCTTATATATTGAGAAACAAAAAAGACAAATTGTAATAAGGGGTAAATTGAGCCAATGGGCAAAGGTGTGGGGATAAAATGAACCAAAAAAGCGTTTAGGGGGTTATCTGTACTTGAGCTATACTTGAGGGTAGTAATTTGGACTTTATCCTTAAATAATAACAAAAGTTTACACATTTGAACAAATTTTTTGAATAAGACAAATGGTCAAAGTTGATGTTGAAAGTCAACGGTGTCAATATTTTAAAACCGGACGGAGTATATTACATGCTACTAGCAAGAAAAAGACAAGACACTAGAAAACCTACAATATGAATATCTTGATTAAAGCATCCAATAAATAAAACATGGCATTATCTAGAGCTTGATCCTACAGCGTGTTAGGACACATCTAGACGTCTTCTAGGTGCAAGACTTTAGGGCTCTGTCTTGCGTCTAAACGATCAAAAGGCGTGTTTAGACTGTTTAAACGCATTTAAGCAGTATTTAATGGTCACAGAGGTTGTGTGTCTATCTTCATCTAACGTCCACAAAAAAATGGTAACTAACAGAAACTTGCCCTATTTCAAACCATAATAGGGCAAAAAAAAAAGGAAAAATCTGAACTACAGCAAATTACAGTCCTATGAACTCTAAACTAAATCATGTAAGGTACCACGATAGAGAACTATGAACTCTAAACCTGATCTTAAGTGCATTAGGCTACAGCCTCTGAATTTAGAGCAATCATAAACTCACTCAGACTTAGCAGGGCCTAAGATTCATAAAATTTTTTTTTATGAAAAAACAGCTTTTGATTTCCAGATATAGCTGACTAAATAATGGAAGATAACACAACATAGAACTATAAAAGGGAAGTACATTAAAATTTAAATCCCAACATGGTGGGACCCTTCCCTGGACTCCGCGCGGGCAGGAGCTACGTGCACCGGTCTTCCTTTTTTACATTAAAATTAAATGGTGGTATGAGAGAGGTCCAGCATTTAGTGCTTAGGTTATAAACAATGTGGTCTAGAAGTGGTACATAAGGTATAAAATATTCTTTGGAGTGGACCACAAATATTGTGAAAGTTGTCAATAAGAAGGAAACAATTATCCATAGTGCTATGGCCATGCCATAAACAATAAAAAAATAGTTTTTCTCCCTCTTTTCCCTTTCTCATTGGAGTTTGACAAGAATTTTTATTTGCTAGTGGGTTTTAGTTGTTGCTTACACAATGTGAAGCCTATAAACAACTAAAACTCACTTACACTTGGGCCCACCCTTATCGTCTAGTTGAACATAATCATTGTGGTTGCCCTTAGACAAATTTCAGTATCTAGCCTTGGTTGTAGTATACTACATGAGTCACAACTACGTGAAACTTAGATATTAATGCAGTCAAACTTTCTAAACATGGAGATTAGGCACCCAAACCAAATTTTCGGCTTAAAAGCATAGCAGAGTTGAATGTGGTGACTACTATGAAACACATACACGTTAATGTTTACAAGACACTACATGGAACCTCCAAGAAGCATATAGGCACAGGAGTTAATTAGTTCCAAGCGGTGTTTTTTTTTCTGAGAATAGTTCCAAGCGGTGTTAACAAGCCCCACGTGTCACAGCAAGGAAAACTCATGTCTCCAAGAGGATGGATGTAAAAATTTATCTAATCCATAGGATTATCCAGAGACAAGAGAAAAGGAGCGTATCACCATGGTCCTATGAACGGCCTCTACACTAAATCTCTTACAGTCAACCGGTACAAGACATCTACAGCAGCACATGCACGGGCTCTGCGCTATCGAGAAACTAGAGCAGCCGTTGAATCCAAGATCCGTGCCTGCCCATTTTGTTACAGAATTGAAGAAGAAGCAACCGTCACATACAAACAGGGGATATGCTCTACCTGCCTATGAAGTATGAATCAGCCCGTCCCCCAAAATCTAACACAGAACTAATGTAGAAATGTTCATACATTTCAGATAAACTAAACACGAGTAAGAAACCGCATCTAACCCTGGCAGAGCAATCGATCAACCTAAAACTAACCAACCATCCATCGCGCCCCCACCGAGCCGCAATCCCCTCACCTCCGCAACCAACCAGATTGAAGAGTGCCTACAGAACCGCAGGGAAACAACCGCGGGGAGGGACGGCGGACCAAAAACGAAACGGGGGAAATTTTGCCGTTTCGGAAAAAAAAAGAAAGAAGAGCGGCACGGGGCGCTCACCATCGTCCTCGCCGTCGCTGTCGAGGTCGACGAGCACCTGCCCGTGCCCGCGGCCGCGCTTGGCGGCCATCTGGTTCCCGCTGGCGGGCGATCTGGCCGTCGATCGCTAGGGTTTCGGTCCGGCGGATTCGGCAGGGGAGGGATGGGCGGGGAGTGGGGGGAGTGAGCAGGGAGGGAGATCAAAATTTTTGTTGGGGGAAGTGAGGTTTTTGCTCTCGCTGCCTAGTCTGGGAGGGGAGAGGACAGGCGGCAGAGCGGTTGGTGGCGAAACGTGGAGGGTTGCGATGGCGTCAGTTTCAGAGGGCACGGGAGGCTACCCGTTGGATATCTATCCCGGAGGGGATGGCTTGGACAGTCGGACACGGCAGCGTTCACATGCGAAACGCGGACAGGGTGGTACTGTCCATGTGGCCCCGGCAGGCGCGGAACGCACCGACGACTGGGAGTGGCATGGACTGCGTATTTGGGCTGATTGGGGCCTGTGTTCGTTCACCCCTCCAAGCTTGCTAAATCTGCTGGCGACAGCACATTTATTTAGGTCCTCTTTTTAGGTTGGCTGAAAAGTAAAAGCTGAAACAAATAGAGTTTTGATAATTTAGTTTTTGAATGCTGAAAAATCAGCTTTTGAGAAAATGAACTAAAAGCCGATAAACTTACTCAGAACTTCTTTTATTGCTTTTGATGTGTCGAAAAGTCAAATATATATTGCAAAAAGCCAACAATCACTACTCTATCAGCCAGCTTTTCAACTAGCCATTAACCAGGTTTTCTGAAAGGTCAAAAGCTTCAACTCAAACAAACAAGACCTTAATCGGATGGTCCATATGGAACTTAACACTCAAGTTCTGTTTGGAGGTTGTGATTTTTCAATATCAAAGTATTAAGAAATCATCATTGTAAAAAGTTAATATTAATATAAATTATAGTTTAGAAAAAGAAGTTAGCAGTGGAGTCTTTAAAACTTCAAAAATGGTTACACATTTATTAATATTATATGGTTTTTAAACTACAAGATTACATCCAAACACCTTACAAACTATGGTATTCTTTCAATTTTTTTTAAGAAGACTTTCTATCAAACAGGGCCTAATTTTCATGGGCTTGGTTTTCTTCTAGGCTGTCACACCCTCCAAATTTTGAATTTTCAAAAATCAGCTCCAACACAAAAAATTTATAAATTCCTTACTTTTAGTAGTGAAAATTTCAAAACCTCACTAAAGCTAGAACATAGTTAGGAGGAAGTTGAAATTTCGAAAACTCTAAAACTTGAAGTTTGACAAGTGCATGTCTTTCCTCGCTCGCTTTTATTCGGAATTCTCTAATTTGTGATTCTTTTGGTTCTGGTGACTTTATTTGAGACTCTTTGTTTAAATTTCACCTTTGAATTTTTCCCTCCTTCCTTCAAATCCCGAGTGGGCCAGCCATCCTCTCTCTGTTCCGGCCCAACTCCCGCGCGCGCGTCCCGCGGCCCACCATGGCATGTCTTCCCTAGCCAGCATCGCCCACCTGGCCGACACAGCTCCGGCCACGCCGCGCCGGACGCCGTCCAACTGCCATAGGACGTCACCGTCACCTCCATCTGACAAATCCTCCTTGGAAGTCGGCCGCCCAAGCGCCTCGCCGGACGCCGTCGACGATGCCGCGCCGCTCGCGACAAACGCCTCCCCTACCAGCCGGATTAATACCTCACGAGCCTTGCTGCACCTCCGACGGCCGTCAAACCATTGAATTCCTTCGCATTGTCACATCGTGCGTAGAATCCCCACCAAATGATGGCTAGCCACTGGTTAGAGAAATTGGGGCGCCATGTCGTCGCGTTGGCCGCACCCGAGCGCCGTCGCGCGCCTCGGCACTCCCCCGATGCCCCACGAGGCACGGCAGCTGGCCTTGGTCGCCCAGCCGGCGGATTTGGCCTTCAATGCAGGGATTTTGCCGCGGTCGAGCCGATCGAAACCCCACCTCACCGTGCCGGCTATAAAAAGCCTCCGCCGCCTCCCATGCATGCCCTTCATGCCGCCGCCTGCCTCCCAGCTCTCTCCCTCCTTGCGCCCATTAGGATTAATCGCCAATTTTAGTTTTTCCCCATCGTCCACCTCACGGCCGGCCGCCGCACGCCACTGGCGCCAGCCCAATTCGAGCAGCCATTGGCCACTGACCGCCACTTTAGAGAACCACGCACTCACTAGAAAGGTAGCCAAGCAACACAAGTAGCCGTCGAGCACCCCTTTGACCGTTCGGTGTGTGCCACCTCTGTCCGACCGACGGGCCATGGTGCCGGCCTTCTAGGAACCACCATTGGCCTAGGCGAGGCCTCGAGCACGACCCCTACACCCCTGGGGTGCTCTAACGCCAAAGAAAGGGGCCGTCCCGGCGACCTTTGCTCCCCTCCACATAGCTTCGCCGCCGCGTGCCTCCGGCACAGCACCGCCACCGCTTCGGCTCGTCGCCGAGGATGGCGAGCTCACCCAGACAACCCCTGCACCACGCGCACCCGAGGCATCGTCCTCACACGACCTCTGGCCTAGCCAGCCGGAGTCCCGGCAGGGCGCTGCTGTCGCCACTCCACCGGCGCGCGCCAAGGGAAGAAGGCACGGCCTTGGTCCCTGACTAGTGGGCCGCATTATCCCTCATGGGTCCCACACACTCCCACACATAGGCACGGTCACACTTGGGGCTCCGACATCTGGATCGGTGCTTGTCCGCCCGACCCGACCACACGCCGTCTATGGCTCGGTCATAGCCCCATCCACATGACCACGTGTCGAGGGCACAGACACGGTCACTTTCTGTGACCCCGAACCGAGCCGGCCACGGTCAGCTCCTGTGACCCTATCCCAAGACCGGACATGATCACGGTCACGTAACCACAGGCGAAGTCACAGCCGAACGCTGTGCATGTCGTCGGCAGTGACCTGCCACACGGCTCGGTTCGCCCGACCGTCCTCGACACGAGGCGCGGACACGGACGGACCCCAGTGACCACGACCCATATCTGGAATGACCCGCACGATTCACCTGTTACCCACGGGATTAAGACCGTGGACACTAGCCAAACCATGTGTCCACAGGGTTCTTCACACACATCACGGTCGCACTCATGCAACTACCCTGGACACGGGCCGGACATCGTGTTCACGGGGTTCGTCCCCGATTCAGTGCCCGAGTGTGTCTAGAGGCCGGGGACACGGGCCGAACATCGTGTCCGCGGGGTTTGTCTCCAATTCTATGCCCGAGCGTGTCCAGAGGTCATGGACACGGACCGGACATCATGTCCGCGGGGTCCATCCCCGATTATGTGCCAGTTGTCCAGAAGCCGTGGACATGGGCCGGATGTGACAGACCATTCCACAGATGAGATGATCCATCGACCACAGGATCTTATCGGGTGTCACTTGACGAAGCGAGAACTAACAGTAGAACTCAAGCACGATAAAATATATTACAAACTGTTGATTACGTTAATAAACTAGAAGTTTTCAAAGCGCGAAAGTGGTAACCTTAATCATACTAGGGTCTCCTAGAAACTATGCATAAGATGACATCTAGTCCACACGATACATCTTCTAGCAGCACACAACAGCAGCGCGGCGAGCAGGGCTCCCAACGAACATAGCCACCCTCAAGGGTTGCTCCTGTCAGTTGGTCCAGAGGAGGGAAAGAGTGAAACCACCTGCACACAAAACCACAAAGAGCAAAGCCCTGAGCATTCAAATGCTTAGCAAGTCTTACCCGTAAACATGGCCAACTACAGCCGACTCCAAGGATATGATAAGGCTAACTCACAGGGATGACCATTTGCATAAAATATAGCACTATTAGTGAATCCTTAATTTCATCGTTTAACGGTAAGTTAAGTTCAAGGAATGAAAATTTAATTTGCACTATAAGCTATAGCAAACATGGTTGCCAAGTAATTGCCTATAAACTAAGCAGACAATTCATATTATTATTATTAGTCCAGTTGTTACTATGACATGATGCAGTAAACAAGTGGTACTCGTTACTGTGAGGAGCAGCGATTATAATCGATTTACACCAACTGAGAAAAAAACCAAAATACATGACACGTACGCTTTTTCCAGAAGCCGTAAGTGGCCACCTTTCGCTCAATTCATAGGGCCGGTTCGAACAGGCGCACCTCTTTCGAGCACAGGGTCCTCCATACTATCACCACGCAGGACGTATCCATGGTTAGACATAAGGCTCTCCTCCGCAGCCGCCAAAAGAGAGGTGGGGGTCGTCCAACTACTACGGCATTAGCTACATCAGTTTCCTGGGTCCTATGTCCTCAGTATGTAATCGGTACGTTCAAACTTGCTCAATAGGGTCACACTCGAATCGGTCCTTAACCGACACAGACGAAGCTACCACCGTGAAGGCCTAGCCTCCTCAAACCCTCCTATACACTATCCCCGCCCGGTCTCAGATTTATTCAAGTGTGAGATAAAATAAACCTATAGCTTGCGATTGAGGTTTCTCATTTACTCGACTTCTACCGTTTATTAGAACTCATAGTCTAGCTCTACATCGAGTTACCTATACCAATATACACTCAATAGGGTAAGTAGCACTATCATGCATCTTAGGGTTCCAAACAACTCCTACAATTTAATGCACAGTACATTAACCATACCGTACATAGTGATAAAATAAGAACTTAAAAAAAGGTTAATGCACCAGGGCTTGCTCACAGTTAGCTTCCTTTGCTAAAGAACACCTTCAAACGCCTCTTCGGATAGGTCGGGTCCTATACATGATATGCAAGAAAATGAATTATGCTAGTTTTTAGATTTGAAATGAAGTCACATGCGATGATAGCTTTTATACATTCAAAAGAAGACTAGTGACGTAGTTATAAAACCTTTTTTTTAAAAAAAAATAAGTTTCAAAACACCAAAATAATTAATTAGGTTTATTCATAAAATCAGAAAAGTTATAATTAAAATTTTGAGAAATTTATCAGGATTTATTGAAGTGAAATAAATTTATAAATATTTAAATATGGTTTAAGCACAATTAAACCTTTACAAAATAATTTACAATGAAAAATAACTATAACACTTCTTTAGAATGGTTTTTGAAAATATAAAATATAATTTGAGTTTTGAATAAACTCAGAAAGGTTATAAACTAAATTTGGACAAACTTTTAGAATTTATTGAAATTAAATGAATTTATAAAGAATTAAACACCATTTAAACACAATAAATTATTTGATGAAAGTAAATATTAAAAATTTTATAAACAGAGTGTTTGACTAAATAAACAGAAAGTAAATTTTCCAATATTTTATAATGTCAAGGAATAATGATAATGCATAAATGAATTATCTAATGATCTGAAATAATTAAATTAATTTCACGCATAAAATAAAAACTCGTTAGCTTTAGAATATTGTTCTAGTTGAGAGGATCCTAAAAACTTTTATTTCACAATTTTTTTGAGCTATAATGTATTTTCTACGGATTTTACAATATTAAAAGCATTTTTGATCAAATATTTCGCAGATAAGAGAATTTTCCAGCCATAGGTGGGCCGCAAGGTACTGGCCCACTGTGGGGCAGGCAGCTCAGTGGCCGTGGGCCACCGAATCCGGCCCAACAGGGGAGGGGAGCTGGTCACCCGGGCCTGACCCAAAAAGGCCTCACGGGCGCCGGGGATTCCAGCCGGGCGAGCGGCCGGCAATGGCGCCAGTTCGCCGGCGCGGCGGCGCTGTTGGCCGAGCGCGGCCGCCGGCGTCTAGATGCCCCTTTCCGAGCACCACAGTGGCCTCCTCGGCAGGGGGAACACGGAGGAGGAAGTCGCGGGTGAGGTGCTCACTGGAGGCCGGGCGACGGCGATGGCAGCGCGGAGGAGGGTTTTGGCGAGGCGGTGGAGGCGTTGTGGGTCATGAACTGCAACGGTATCTTCAAGAGGAGCTTCACCGTGACGCGGAGAAGGGCGGCAAGGAAGAAGACGTCGTTGAGGAAGGCTGGACGACGGTTGGCGTCGGTGAGGGTGATGGGTTTCGACGGCGACGTGCCGAAAGCTTCAAATCCCTGAACGAAAGCCCGCGATTTCGGGTCGGGAACTCATCAACGGTGTGCGCAAGGGGTCAAGGAAACCATGGACGTGCAGGAGGAGAGGAAAAAGCTCACCGGGCTGCCGGATTGGGAGGAGACGGCCGGCGGGTTCCAAAAAACCGAGTTTTTGGGGAAAAACTCGAATCCGTCGAGCTCAGAGGGGAACGGGACGGGCTGGTGCAGCTGGTACTCGCGCGAGAGAGCGAGGGACGGCCTGCTTGGCTGCTCCACTGTGGAGCTCGGCTCGGCGTCGCACGGTGGAGGCCAGAAGGTGGCAAAGGGTAGAGGAGTGAGCGACGAGTAGTGATGGAGTGCGATTGAGAGGGGGTTCGCTTCCTGGAGAAGGAAACCGAGACCCAGGCACCGCCCGTTCTGCCCAATGCAAGCCAAGCAAAGTAGTGAGGCGAAGGGACTGACAGATGGGCCCCATGTGCCAGTAGTCCCGAGCCTAAGCTTATCACTTAAGCATTTTTGGGACAAAAGCGAGATGAGCAAATGAACTTAGCATTGATTTGAAACTCAGTGGGATGAATTTGTAATTCTACAACAGAAACAAAACGCACAGGTTTTTTCAAAGGAAAGTGCAAGATATGGAATTTAGAAAAAGATTAACTGATAAGAGAGTTTCTGAAACCTCTGAAAAACAGAGCAGTCTACCATTTTCCATGGTTTAAAAGAAATACTACTCGAACTCCGATTTTAACGAAACTTGGTAGAATTGCTCTTCAACATGGAATCTACAACATAGATCACATGTACAAGATTTTTTTAAAGGAGATAGAAGATATGAGATTTCGAAATTGTCTAACTGATAAGGAGTCTTGGGAAAATCCTCTGAAAGCAGATCAGCTAACCGAATTCTAAAGTTCAAAAGAAATACTTCCACCACTCTGAAAATCTTGAAACTTTGCAATCAGAGAGTGTATCTCAAAAGGAACAAATTTGTCTTTGGAGTCAAGAGGAATTTGAATTAGATTTAATCCGGCAACAGTCACAAGACAGGTGACTGTTAATAATCTGAGCAAATGGTCAGCCAAGCTTAATGCTTAGCCAATTTGGGAACCGAAAAAAGGAAACGCAAACAAGCCCGAAATTGCTCAAAACTTTGTATAACGTTTCTTAAACATGTGGTATATAACATAAACCACATGCACAGGCCCTTGCCAAGGAAGATAAAAGATACGTAACTTTGAATTTGGCTAACTGCAAAGGACATTAGTATCTGCTGAAGGCAGATTATTTAGCCACCGTTTGAGGTGTTAAAAGAGTACCTCTAGAGTGCTGAAATTTCTGAAACTTGGCAAGATGATAGAGAGATTTGGGATGAACAACTTGTATGTTGGGAGCAAGTAGAATTTCGAACTGGATTTGAATTTACAGATTTTAGAAGAAGGCTACTTATTAAGGAAACAGGATTTGGATTGGGACCATTTCTTTTGAACATAACCTTGGTATCTTCTTATAATCTGCCGCATTTAGGGAAATTTAATCCAAAACTTGAGTTCGGAAAAATTCACATCCCTTGTTTTTAAGTGTTTTGGACTTTCACTTTTTGGAAGGTTTGAATTCGAATTTAAACAACGTTGCTTCTTTATTTAGAAACACGAAGTGTTACACCGGACATCGTGTCCGCGGGGATCGTCCCCTATTCTTTGCCCGAACGTGTCCAGAGGTCGTGGACACGGGCCTGACAAAGTGTATACGAGACTTGTTCCCATCTTCGGACCTGCGTGCGCCCAGTGGCTGTGGACATAGGCCGAGCCCTTTGTCCACGCAGCCTTTTTCAGCTCCTGATACAGCCACCTTGTTAGCCACTTTGCCACCACACCACAACTCCATTTCTTGTGATCTTTGCACTGTTGGAATCGCCTTCACAAATCCTATCACCTGAAACCCTTCACCACAGAACCCTTGTTTTTATGAAGTTTTATTTGTACCTGTTTTATTTGCCCTTTGCTAGGCTTATTTTGTGTGTTTGATTGTGTAGCTGACGAGGAGCCCGAAGAAGAAAGAGCCAAGGATCCTGAGTACGAAGATGAGCCCGAGTTCGCCTATGAAGGCAAGCTCTAATCCCCTTGATCATATTTATCCAATATTTTGCAATGCACCTATTAGAGCCCAGATGTAGATTGCTTGCATGATTTATATGTTGGACTTATGTTCAAAACCATTGAGTAGCTATCAAACCCAGGTTGTTATTATTTCTATATTAATATCGGTTACTTGCTTGCGTTAATATAGAATACTGCCTTGTTTACCCATTGTTGAGGCTTCGTTGCTAAACATAGGAATTCCTTCGTTAAATTCTTTTAACGTACGAAATGTTGCCTTGACAGTAGAACACTTAGGAACCCCCTTGTTGCGATGCTAAGCATTGCCAAACCATTACTACACCTTATACTATTTTCAAAAGGTGTTAAACTGTGTTTGGTGGCATGAGTAAAATAAAAGGGGTGGGAGTAATGCAACTGGTGCTACATGAAAAAGGGGGAGGGATATTTTTGGATGGGGGGGGGGAGGCAGGGCTCACTTTTGGTGATGGTGTTAGGTGTATACTAGTCGACCCTGGTCTACCTGTTGTGGACAAGTCGCCGCCCCTGCCATATAAGGACTGGTTCTTTGCACCTCAACATAGTGATTTTCGTGCAACCATAGAAGCTGTCATGGGCAAGACTCAGCTTGACCCTGAGTAAGCCACATTGAGTCGCTTAGGAGGTCAGTGGGATACAAGTGGCCAGGAGAAGAACGTGAGTTTCCCAACGTTCGGCTCGATATAAATAATAGCCCGCTTTGTAGGATCGTATTGCCCATTGATATAGCCCCTAGTTTTGTAATACCCATTGTAGAAGGGGACCAGGAGAAGATGTGGATGTGTTTCCCACGGTTCGGCTCTAGGAATGTATAGAAATTGCGTCGTCGGGACTTGGAACTTCCCGATTGATGATGCCCTTGGTTTCTTCTTGAGGCAGAATCTGTGGTGAGCTTAGTGGGTTGGGTAGAACATTATGCAATTTTATCGCGCAAGGAGAGCATAACCTGTGAGTACAGTGTACAACCTCTGTAGAGTGTAATATCCATCTGGTTGGCTGTTGTCACGGTATTGATACGCTACAGCTTGGGCTCACATTGATTAGTCTCTATGTTATCCTTGTTGGTGTGAGTGGGTGTAGCTACCCGTGTTTTGGAAGGTGTCGATGGTGAGCCGAGGGCTAGCATGGATGCGTGTCTATGCCCGAATTTAAAACTTAGGAACTGTGGGAACGGAGGGAACTCTTCCCCTAGTCCAATCTACTAAAATATGAATAACTTACCGGTTTTTCTACTTCCAGTTTGAAATCCTATTCTCTAGGGAACCCTGCATAAAACGTGCTTTGCGCAAATTAAACCCTTTGCCGCCCTTGTTGTGACCTCATGCATACTAGTTCATACCCCATCCGTTGGGGTTAGGGCTTGTTGAGTAATTTAAGTACTCACCCCGCTTGTTGAACCTGTTTATTAGATGAGGATGAAGAAGAGGAGGAGGACGTGGAGTTCGAGGAGTAGACATCTCGCCCTATGCTGGAGTTGCCTGTGGACTCGGAGTATTGTGCTGTTTCTGTTTGAATAAGAGTTGATGTAATCAACTCCCCGGTTTGCAATGTAAGAACTTGTATGTCGGACCTAGATGTATGGACTACTTATGTAGTATTCCCGTATATGCAATGTTATTGCTTCGTCTGTGTGTACCAACTACTGATCCAGAGATTAGTACGGTAAGCACGAATACCCTGGAAATTAGGGTATGACATAGGCATTGCTAGCTATGTAACTGAAAAACTATCGGATTCAGAACCGTTTGAAACACGGGATTCAATTCCTTTCTTGCTGTTTTTTCTATGAAATTGAACTGATTCATTTAAAATACCTGCAAAATTTTATGTAATTCCTACCTTCTGAACTGAGCCTCAGTCAAGTTTTCTGCCCACGATTCCTGCTGGCAGGATTCTTCCCCGCGTAGACTTGGCCATGCTACCGACCACACACCCCCACGCTAGCTCAATCCAGCTCCTCCCCTCATGCCTCTAAGCTGTTGGGCTGAGCTAGGATATTTTTTGTTTTTTTATTGTTTCTCCAATTTCTTTCTTTTAATTTGTATTTTATATTTTAGTTTTAAATTATTATTTACCATTTTAAATTATAATTATTCCTTTTATTCTTTTTAACTTTTTTCATTTTAATTTCTTCATGCATGCGTCATAAAAATATTAGAATTTATTTTTATTAGTAGAATAATTAATTTTACTACATAAATTTTTATTATCAAAACATTTTAAATTATTGAAACAATTTTATCTTACTCTTGGAGCATTCAATTCATCAAGATGGTCAATATTAAAAAAAACTCAACAATTTTATCTTCCTGCTGGAATATTTGAATCATTTTTTGCATGAGTTATAATGAATATTATGGGTAAAAAAATTTAGAAATGTGTCAGGGTTTAAGAGAAAAATATATTTAAATTAAAATCAGGTTTTATTTTCTTTTTTTGTTCATTTTTAATTTTCTCCCTTTTGATTTTATTTGAAATATTCATTCCGATCTTGTTTACCATTTATTTTTTCCTTTTTTTCTTTTCAATTTTTTACCTTTTACCCCCCTTTTACTGTGCTCATGCCTGCATCCATAAACACGTATAGAAAAGAATAATTAATTTTACTATTAAAATAAATAACTTTTACTGTTAGAATAATTTATTTTCACTACTGAAAACAGTAGAATCTTACTGTGGGAACATTCAATTCACTAAGAATTTTTAAAAATATTAATATGAAATCTTATTTTAAATTAATTCATAGAAATATTATGAACCTAATGGGACTAATTTAGAGAAAAAATCATTTAAAATTTAAAATATCAACGAAATCCTACTGTTGGGCGTGGCAAAGTGGCGCGGGAGCAGTCAACAGTCAAAGACCTCTTGCGCGCTTACGAATTTCGCCCAATGCGTGAATGTGGCCCAGTAGGATGGCGTGCGGAGACAGGCCACGAAATGCCTCAGGCGGAACTTATAGGATTCCGAACATATATAACAGGACCTTGATTCCTGTCTTGGCTGGCCCAGTGTCTGGTTATCGTTGGATGTAGGCCCAAATTACCCGTGTGTTTCCCCTCAAATGAGCCACGCCACATGACCCAAGCCGTTGGCAAAATAGAGGTGACTAATTTGGGACATAAAACAGCAAATAATGTACTAGATAGAGACTTCTGTGATACTTTACCCAAGTGTTTTTTTTTATTTCAACGCAGATTCGACTAGCTGGTATGACG